>CATIWJ010341669.1:0-28624 GCA_949640765.1 Croton laevigatus | reverse complement strand
TAATTTTTCCTTATTTTAATGTTTACAAGAAAAGTCAGTAATAATTTTTAGTTACTAAGAAAAGTCGCTAAGGAAAAAAAGTTTAAAATAATAATAGTGATTTTTTATTTTTATTTTTATTTTATCAAATTAAGAATTTTTAGTGTATTTTAGGTCTTAATTAATATTAATATAAATTTATATTTTGATTTTACAATTATTAAGTGTAAAAGTTTAGATGTTGGCAAAAAAATTTAAGGTGCAATGAAATTGAACACCAAAGCCGCAAAAGGGGGTAAAAATAAAAATTTAAGTCAACTTGAGAAGTGAGTTCTATAATTTTTTAACAGTCAAATGTCAAAATTAACAGTGTAGTGACTAAAGCGTATATTTAAGCCAAATGGTGGTGATGACAGAACAATAATGCCGCAATAGAATGATAAAATGGTAATTATAACCAAACATCAATAATAAAATAATGATTTTCCCTTTCAAAAACGAAATCCCAATAGGGGAAATTATAGCTAATAGCGCTTTTAGAATGTTTGTATTGGAAATTATAGCTAATAGCGCTTTTAGAATGTTTGTATTTAGTAAATATAACTTTTATACTTCTATTAGTTTTATAACACTTTTTAGGCTCTTTTACAAATATGTTATTATTATTATTATTATTATTTTAACTAGCTGCTAGTATATAAATTTATTTTCTTTTATTTTCTTAAGTGCCTCTGTCAGCACTACCGCCAGTAGCCAAAAAATAAATTTATTTACTTTTACTTTCTTTCAGTCACCATCGCCGGTTGCCAGAAAATAAATTTGTTTCCTTTTATTTTCTTCCACTGCCGACAACCAGTTGTTGAAAAATTAATTAATTTATTTTTATTTCCTTCCTATTACCGGTATATAAATTTAATTTCTCTTATTTTTTTAATAAATTCAGACATATAAATTTATTTTTTTTATTTTTCTCATAATTTTTAATATAGATTATTAAGGAAATGGATGCAAATTAATAGCAATTTGTTAAAACAGACTCGCAACTAATAAAAAGGAAAATGAAAAAGAAAAACACTTTCCCTCATTTTATTTTATTTTCTTATATTTTCATTAAAACGAAGCAGTAAATAATTTTATTTACTTTTATTTTCTCATATACTTTTCTAAAGAATACATGAAAATAAATTTATTTCCTTATAGTTTCAGTAAATTAAGTCACAAAAACAAAGAGACAACTAAAATTAAGAAATTCTGATGACTAATTGCAGAGCATCATCTCATGATCACATCATCATCATCATCATAAAAAACTCATCAGAAAACATAAAATTTTCCAGAAAACAAAAAGTTTCTGCAATTGGGTCCATCTCCGACGACAGTGATGATGAAACTCGACAACAACTCGCATGAAATGGTTCTGCAAATCTCAGATTCATCACATCAACAAATCATCGTCATCATCCCATAATCACCATCATTAACAGAAATGAAGAAGAGATTGATCGGACCACCGGAAATCTCAATTGTTTCTAATGTTCTTCGATTGAGAAAAAAATTGTTAAATCTTCGCGATGGTTTTTTATTTTAATTTTATCTATTCGAAGAAGAAGATGAAGAACATATTAGCAATAGGTTCACAGAAAAGGAAAATAGAAATATAGAAAAGGCTCCGATTTGTGGTTGTATTGGCAGCCAGAGAGGGCGAAGTTGATTTCCAAAGTTTATGTTGGCGACGGCGAAGATGAAGGAGATGAAAGAAATACAAGCTGGAGCGCTTATATTATTGGAAGGGGCAGTTTTGAGATATAAAAAATTTTGTACTACTTTTTGGGTAAAACATATTTTGTGCTATTTTTTTAAAGTGAAACTGTAATTTGTGGCATTCTCTAAGTTCGCCCTCAATGTTTTTTTTTTTTTTTTAACATAAAGACGAATACTAACAAATCGGATAATACGGTATGCTACACAGTAGAGGAAGCTCTCCTCTAACAATGTGTTTAACATAAATTGAACTCGAAAAATCTATATCTTACAATCTTCGCGGTAAATAGTAGGATGATAATAAACGTAAATTTTTGAAATTTATTTTTAATATCAAATATTTTAAAATATTCAGTAAATGTCAAATTTTAAAACTTATATTTAATAGTTGTTATATTTTTTTTAAATATTAAATAAATGTCACTTTTTAATTACTATAAATACATGTATTTTTTTATATATATAAATTAATGTACATATTTATTATGACCGAAAAAATAAAAATATAGGAGTATATATTTTCCTGCATCATTTAGCTAATATTTAAAAAATTATTAACATTTTCTTATACTAAAATTTTAACAAATTGACAGTTGTTAAAAAAACTCTTTATAAAATGTTATGCTTAATGACGTGTATAAGATTCCCATATTGGTTGCCGAAACATAGTGTGAAGCATTTACTAGAATAAAGTAAGACCAATCTATGCACATTGTCCTCTTAAAGAGATCCTATAAATAGGATTATAATTAATAAATTAATGATTTATTTATTTTCAATTATTTTATTTTATTAATATTTAAATTACAATATAACAACAATAAAATTCATTCTTTTTTTTAAAAAAAAAAGTTTTTTTAGTTTTTTTTAGACACAAAGTACACGTGCACTGTAAATGCAATTCAATCGTTCAAATTGAGCGGTTCAATTCCATTAGTGCAGTTTTGTTTTGAATCACTCAGATCAAGTGATTCAATTAGGATTTTGAAGTTCAAGCCCAACAAGGAGAGGGAAGGGAAAATGAAGGAATTGAAGCAAAGTTTCCATTTGGTCAAAGCTCCATCAATATGTATCATTGCTTCAAGAAGACCTAGATTTGGCCAAGGGTCGGTTCAGCCACCCGAAACCATGCCGAATCGTGACCCAAACCGCCAATGCCCAGCCGTTACCTATAAGGATGAGGGCCAGTTTAGGTTCAAGGATTTTTTGAACCGTGAACTGGCCCCAAACCGAACTATCCTTGAACCATGAAAAAACTTTCTTGAACTGTTCTAAACCATGTCAAACAGTCCTTAAAACGTGGGCCAAACCATCCAACCATCCTTAAATTGAATCGTAATCAAACCATGAACCATTGGTTCACAGCCCCTAACCAAATCGTTCGACCCAAGGGCCGGTTAAGGTTCATTATTTTTTGGCCCTTGAACTAATGGTTCGTGGTGGCTAGGTCTAAGAAGACCCTTCTTTTCCTTTACTAAAGCTCAGCTCAATATCTCACAACAAAACCAAGCAATGGAGAAATTTTGTCGACAAAGAACTCTTTAAAATTTAATATGTAATTTATTATTTGTAATCAAATAATGAATTTGATGACAATACAGTACTCAACTACATTTGAAAACTATAGGAGGAGGAGCAACAAAGTGAATCCCTATTGACAACTTTAAAGGAATTACAATAATTGGGGCATATGACCCCTTTTAAAAGAGATCCCTTTTTAAAAGAGATTATGTGCCTCCAAGATAAATGCACTTGTGGTCAACAACATAGAAACTATTTTCTGTTAATATTGAGATTTGATGTTGTTCAGTAACTTGTCTCTTCTCGCTACAAGCTAATACCTCCTCCCAATTCCAAAATAATAATACTTCAATTAAGCTAACTTTAGCACCCATTTACTCCCTCCTCAGTAATCTTCTAAATGCTCGGCGTTTACGACCTCTAAACTTACGATCTGCATCTGAAGGGGATGAAAATTTTACAAAATAAAGGAATTTTTAGGCCACAAGTAGGATAGCAATCAATAAATTTGCGATGTGAGAGTAATGAGAATAATGATCAAATTATAGCCTAGGAAGCCACCTTTTATTCTTCCAGCAAGAAATAATGCCTCTTCTGCAATGGGCCTCCATTGTTCTGCACAAGAGTAATTGATTCCAAGACCAACACTTAAACCTCGTAAGAGATGCACTGTCCGAAGAACAGAGAATAGTTCCTCTGGAAAAGCCTACAGTTGCAAAAGCATTGTAATCAGGAAAACTACAAAAATAAGAATCATAACTACCCTGTTCCACTCTTCCTTACAGGAAATGAATTTTCTTAAACTACGAAAAAGACACAAAGGTAGGGATATTTCAGATCTTAGACGTAATGGATGCTTACCCGAACAGCAATCTTTTTAATTGAAGAGTCCTTGGAGAAAGGCTGCAACATCACTACTCCAGGAGGTAGTTTAGTGTCAAACATTGTTTGTGCCAACTTTAGCATTTCCTGCAATTCATTCTCACAGTTGCTCAACGTATCTATGCCAAGCTCCCTGAAACAGGAAAATGGCAATTCACAAAGAGATTACACTAAGCAATCCAGCAATTCACCATGATGTAGAATTTGAAACATCAAATCACATATGACAATAAAACTTCTATCAATATATAGCCTGAATTAATCACATCATAAACTATCTAATTCAATCCTTTTTTTTCATTTAAAATAATATTCTACTGTTCGAAAATTAGCATGATCAAATGATATCTCTTCTTAACACAAGCCTTTAGAATCCATAGATGATACATGGAATGAGATGTGTCTAGAGGCCCATTTTAGATTCTAGATCATTTGCTTGTCTCAAATATAGTTGAGATCCTCAACAAATTTAAACATAAAAAATCATGGCATGAAAAAGCAATAACAATGAGCAACAATAACCTGTAGCTCTCCGATGCTTTTATAGGATCATCATCAGCCATGGCAAGTACCAACTTAGCATATCCAAGCCTCAGCGAATCTGGGAGATCCTTCACTTGCCCATAATCTAGCAACGCAACCTAACTTGAGATTGAAAAACGTAAAATAAAGTTTAGCCGCACATCAAATATACAGAAGTAAATGAATTATAGATAAACTGTTCTCTTTTATAAAAACATTATAATGATAAAAAGGAAAGAAAAAACCTAGCATTCTTATCATGACAAGAAAACCAACCCCATACACCTAACCTGGGGACTGTAAATCTAAGGTAAAAGGAACCTT
This sequence comes from Croton laevigatus, assembly GCA_949640765.1. NCBI lineage: Eukaryota > Viridiplantae > Streptophyta > Magnoliopsida > Malpighiales > Euphorbiaceae > Croton > Croton laevigatus. The sequence goes on along the minus strand of CATIWJ010341669.1, from coordinate 23,635 downwards.
GGAAAAGTAATATAAATACCATCATAAGAAAAAGTGAGAAGTATACAGTAAAGAAAGATCATACAACAAAATCAAGGAAGCAAGCAGTAGTAATTAGGAAAAATCCATATGCAAATGGTACTTGCCTCTGAACCTCTGCAGATTAGGATATTTCCTGGATGAGGATCTGCGTGGAAGAAACCACTCTTCAGTATCATTTGTCCATATGCCAGTGTAAGGCTTTTAAGTATGTTCCTGCAATGGCCAAATTTTAAGAATTTTTCAGAGGGGGGCTGCTAATTTATGACATTTTTAAAGAGAATACTGGACAGAGACAAAGCCAAAAAAATTCATGGTTATTGACTGATCAAAAGAAGTGTTTTCAAGAAACCAAATCCAAATTCAGGACCATAAACTGTGTACAATGAGGACGATATACATTAAAATAATTTAAGGACTTACTGCTTTGCTGCTGCTGCAATCTTACCACTAGGGTTTATTCCTCTCTTGGCTATTTCATCACCGAGATTCAGGATTGGGATTCCATCAATGTATTCCATCATCAGGACCCTCCTACACAAAGCCCCCTTGTCAATTACAGGCTAATCCAAAAAGTTAACAGAACCATAACGAAAGAGGTAGTGAGATGTTCAACAAAATAACATAGTTCAGGAAAAGCTTATAAATTTTTTGGTTTTCATGATAACAAGAACAACCAGCAGTTTGAATATAGTTTAATAAGACAATAATTTTAGAAGTTGTGAATTGAAACTTAAAAATGGTATAATCATTCAGCCCATATGTATTTGGTAAATAGGCAAACAAAAGAGCAAGCATGGTCATGGAAATGAAGGCTTTTGCACTAATATATAGTTAAATTGTCCATTTATAGAAGTTAATGTAAACCAAACAGCAGAAACAAAATGTCCATCTTTCAGTACATGATGAATTATCCTGATTTATTACTACATGACCCCTTGTTCCCACAATTCTTTCAATACCATATCCTAGCTTCTTGGTCGATAATTACCTTTGGCTCATTGCATTGCCTAATTTCATTTCTATTTTCAAGTTCAAGCAAGAGAATTCATTCTTCTACCTACTTTAATAGTTGACTTGATGCCTTGATCAGCATTCTGATTTCAGTTTTGGCACTTTCAGCTGAATGACCAAGTTCTTAATAGTCCTAACTCATGAATACTAACAAAAAAAACTATGCAACAGGAAAATTATCTAGATAAGCATAAATTGAAAGATTTATTTAGTTCAAAATGTTCAGCCCCTCAGCAGAAAAGGAAAGAATTTCTTTAATGTCTAAGATAAAAATTGATGAAGGCAACTCCAGAAACATAACCCTCCAGTTTTAGAGATAGACATCAACTGGATCAGTGGATACACACAAATAAACATTATGGCCTATCATGCAGTTCCTGCCATTGGATGCAAGAGAAAGGAACAGTCCTAATTCTTCACCTAAATTTCTCTGTTGTTCTTAATATTCAACTTGCCAAAAGCAAGGCTTGAAGCAAAACAATGCTTCGATTTTAGAGATACTCATGCAAACTTGGATCGGTAGATCCACAAAAAGAACCTCATAGGTTTTTAGGTGTTCCACCATTGAAGATAAGGAATGGTCCTAGTTCTTCACAAAATTGTACCAAAATTAAACCTTCAATACTACATACCTGGTGACCTTATCCTTCAACACTCTTGGCACCGAAACAGGACTTTTTTTGTTATTCTCATATAAAAAATGCCGTATTTTTTCCATCGCATCAGCCTCCCTCAAGAAGTCAAATTCATATCCAATCTTCAATGGCATAAACAAAATATCCACACAAAATTAAACATAGTAAGTTACAAAACCTAACACAAATTTCAGTCATAGCAACTGAATTTTTTACATAGACAAGCCAACAAATTTGGTGAATTCAATTAAACAAAGACATCAAGGGAAACTTCTTACTATAAAATATGTATGGGCAGATGACAGACAATAATACCTAGTTCATAATTCAAAGCCACATTTTGTTTTTTTGGGGGTATGTGTATGTGTGTGTGTGAAGGAATGAGCTATGAGGCACCAAGTACAACTTTGAAATAATCTTGTCTTTTCAATGTCACAAAAAGAAAATTTTATAAATATCAAAGTTCTAACCAGTAAGTTTGTGTACTGTTAGGAATCCAAATTTAGATCAAGAAGACATATCTCCTATGGAAACACAAACCTTCACATCAAAGAAATAACCAAAAGCATAGGGCATGACAAAGGATGGTCTTGTCTACAAGAAAAGTTAATAACGAATGGCACACCTGTTTCTCCATTTCTTTAGTAACAGAGTACAGATCAAATTTGATATCTGTCTTTTGCATGTATAAAGCAAATGCTTGTAAATTTCGAATGTCCGTCATCATCAGTTCTTGGACACCAGGATGTTGCACCTATGATAACAATTGATTATTAAAGTTTTGAAGCCTTTATTAAGATTAGGAGATCACATTAAAGAATGCTCACCTTGACAACAACATCACTCTCATCACCTTTCAATCTTGCTCGATGAACCTAATTAAAAGAAAATGCAAGTCACACAGCTTAGTCAGAAAAATAATTTCTCTTTCGTAATATTTATCCATCCATACAATGAAGACCACCATTTTCCCCATACAACATCAAGATAAGACTTCACAGCTGCAGTTTAATGAAGCTTCAAGTCCTCATTCATATCGTGCTCTGCAGAGCAGAGTAGAGCAGAAATGTTGACTGTTTCTTTCATCTTGACACTGAAGGCACTAATAACTTTACAAAAACGTCATTCAAAAACATCATTCTCTCTGCAGCCACGAAATAATTTCAGAGTTGAATACTGAACTTAAAATTGCTTTTCAAAGAAGCTCAAACAAGACAGCAAAAACTGAAAAACAATGCCACTTTACAGTTGTTTGTTTTCTAAATCAGACTCTTGATTTTTCAAAACCACATCATATTTGAAGAAAATCAACTTTAATTCTGCAGCTGTCCCACAAAGAATAAAACTGCTTAGGGTATGCCATATAAGAACCCGTACTACTAAAGGCCTATGGCCAGGTAAAAGATTTTAAACGAAATGCATTACCTGCGCAATTGAAGCAGAACCAAGAGGTTCTACATCAAAACTATCGAATATTTCCCCAACACTTCGACCTAGCTCTTTCTCAAGCACCAGTTGAACAGTATCAAATGATGTTGCAGGAGCTCTATCACACAAGGTAACAAGCCTTCTCACCCATGCAGCTGGAGCCAAGTCAGGTTTCCCAATGATTTGAGCAACCTGATTCAATCCCATTCAAAAAGAAGTTTAAGCAAAATTAGCAAAATACTATCATCAATAATGAAGCTTCCACTGAACTGAAACACAATCAAAAGAACTATTTTGTCCCCTGATTATTAAATTGGAAAATAGAACAGATAAACAAAAAACAAAAATGAAAAACATCAGGATTATGAACAGAGAACAGATTAAAGAAATCATAACTCATTTGAATCAAACAGATTAAAATTCCCAATCTCGAACACAAAAAATAAAAAGTAAATGATTAAAATCAATTTAAAAAGGGACTATTCTCAAGACGCTCCCAAGTTAAAAGCGCACTAAAAAAAAAACACCCAATTAATTTTTTCAAAAAAATTATTACCTTGAGGAAGAACCCACCAAGATCAGAACACATAGCATAAATCTTATCAGCAGCCAGCTCATGCTGCCTTTCCCACATTGCTTCCTGCTTTTGCACATCTTTTTCTAGACACACTCGAAGTTGAAACACCTGACGAAACCCAGAATTCTATAAAACAACAAAAACTCAAACTGAAAAGAAGCAAAACAAACACATGCAGAAAGCACGAACCTTGTAGCCAGTATAGATGTCAACAGCGCGAACCCAGAACTGAAAAGACCTTTGCCAAGGCCTTAAGTGAAAGGAGAGCTTATCTTGAATGTCTTTGAAATCAATAGGAGGCATGAAGTCTGAAGTAATCAATTCTATCAACAAAATTATAGTATTTCTGTGCTTCAGTGTAGGAGTCGCATTTAAAGAATGTAGAAAATAAAAGCAATATTATTATTATCCAGAAAAGAGAGAAGAATTAGGTGAGGAGAATGATAATAATGGATTGTGGCTGAGGAAACAATGACTGGTGTACATATAATGGAGCTCAACTAGTGTAATGAAAGGAGCTTGTTAAAGGGGAGTTTATGAAGAAAAGGAATTATTTTATTACGCTTGGCTTGTAAGGCTTGTATTGTATGCCTTTGGAAAACAAAAAGAAAAAGCCCATTCTCATCAATTTCTACCTTGTTTGTTTGTTTGTAAATGAGCTCCTTAGTAAATACTATCTCCAATTTTTTCAATTGTTTACGTTTCCGTTTTTGGCAAATTTTTTCAATTCTTTATGTTTTCTTTTTGGGTAAGTATGTTTAATTGTTTATTATTATTTATGTATTAGTATTGGTAAAAAAGTAAGTGTTGTAAAGGGTTGATAATTGTTTATTATTATTTTATATTAGTATTAGTGAAAAGTAGAGTTGTATTTGTATTTATATTTTTAAGGTGTAAAGAAATGAAAAAATTGGAGGTAGTACTAAAAAAAGTGATCCCAAAACATAATTTACTAGAACCCTAAAAAAAAAAAAATCCCCCTTTCAACCTTTTAACTCCAAAGGCTAAAAACTAATTCAAAAGTTTGTTGCGGACATTATTTTAATGAGACCCTTTTAATTTCCTTTCACTAAAATTATTAATTTTCTTTTTGAATAAAAATACTTTTGGGAAACTTTGAAATTAAAACTAAAACTTCAATTATATTTGGAATTTATACAAGTTTAGTACTACCATTTTTCTCGGAAAAAATATTATTTAGTCCCTGAATTTTATACAATATTAATATTTCAACCTTGTATTTTGTAAATATAATTATTTAATCCTTATAAGATCTAAAATTTTGAGAATATATTGTTACTTTATACGAAATATTCTTGACAATTTGTTCAGAATATTAAGTAGACGAGATTGAAATTTTGGACAAAATAACATTTTAACTAAATAGATACAAAATGTAGAAAATAAATAATTATATTTACAAAATACATGGACAAAATACTAATATTATAAAAAAAATGAAGTGACTATATAATTATTTCCCTTTTTTTCTTCCAATAGACAATGTTTTGCGATTTGTATTTACAATTACAACCATTGGTATTTTATAAGTTGTAAATTTGCTATAGTAGTGATAAAATAATTTTACTCCATCTAAAAATGAAATAATTTTCAATATTTTTGGGTTAGAGTAGTACATGGTTAAATAAGTGTCATTTTGACTAGATTATTATTATTATTATTATTATTATTATAACTTACTTTATAATATTAATTTTTTCATTAATTATAAAGTGAAACAAAAGATTATTGGGAGGAAAAATATTTTGAATAATATTTAGACAGTGATTTGTGTTTGTTAAATTAAATGTAAGGTTAAAATGAATAATTTATTATGACAATTAAAAAAAAAAAATTCACAAGTAAAGTTAATTTTGTTTGGTGGATATGATACATATATTTCTGTGATGCTAAGAGCACATTAACCAGATAAGAGCTTTGCAATTGCTAATGCCAAATAAGGCAATTATCTTGTTATAGAATGAGTCTGTCTCTGTCTTCCTAAGCAACTAGCTTTCAATAAAACTTTATATTATCGCTGTAGATACAGTTAGAGCATCCAAATTGAAATCTAAATTTGTTGATCCATTTTTGCTAATCTCAATTTGTAGTTACACCTTTGAAAAAGCTAAATTGAAACTCAGATTTATCAAGTTCTGTTTTTAATCTAGTTGTGGATTATTTTTCTGGTGAGGTGCATCAATCCATACTTAATACTAATCTTCATGGTTAATTAACTAATTCCACGCTATACAATTGAAGCAGCATTATCTCATTTTGCTTTCCTTTTAAACAAAGGAAAAACACATTTTTTCTTGCTCAGAAAATACCAAAAAAGTTCAAATTCACTGCTAATAACATTGATTCAATTGGCATTGACATAGTAGGAATATTTCGTCTGGGAGGGGGACCATTAAGCGAGATAGCCACTCGGGGGACCATTTGGTTTAAAAAAAAAAAGTCACCGAAACATGTGATGGGGAACATCATGCTTGCCTCTACAGTACGAAAACTGCTGGAACTAAATTAGCCCACAAAATCTATTGTTTTTATTCATGGCTCAATTAATCGGTTTGGTTCAGGTTTTTGAGGCAGAAAATCGTAAACCGACCGAACTCTGATTGGTTTTTCAATTAGTAGACTACGTACAACAATAACAAGCCTTAGTCCCAAACAAGTTGGAGTTGATTGCATGGATCCTATGATGGTTAACCTTTCGAAACATAATGAAGTCAGTCAACATGAACCTTAGGTATAAATTGGAGAATCGAAAAACCATTTTCCGGTGAGATTTTGATGCCGATTTGAGTACTAATCGACTTATCTTGATCTCCTCTTTGATTTGATATATAGCTTGATCAGTATCATCGTGGCTTGTTGGTGAGTCGAAGGTCGGGTCAGGTCGTGCAATCCAATACTTTTCGAAGTAATTATCAATGATTTTCCGGTGCTCTGTTTACAAATGAATACCATATTCCAATTGCTCCCGATGAGAGCTTCAAGTTAGTATAGTGGAATTCCCGTTTTGCTGCCAGAAATATAAATTAAATTTTGGATTAAAAAATTACATTTTAATCCTTTTTGCTTGATAAAGAAGATGATGTAAAACTTCAAATTGGTCCAAGGTTGCTGCCATGTCAGCAAGCAACCGGTAGTTTACCTGGTAATCAGCAAAAATGATTTTTATGCAAATTCCTTTCAAATTTAGGTATTTTCAAGTTAGAAATTAAAGTTTAGGTACCATTTTGTTAAAATTTCAATGTTTAGGTACCTCAGATGAAAATTACCTGAAAAAAAAGATATAATGAGAAAAACATTTCAATCATATTCTATTCTAAAATTTCTATTTTTTAATCATAATTGAATACTCAAATTCCTATTCTTTAATCGTAATTAAACCATAGATGAACGCAATCATAAAAAATAATAATACTACCTCCGTTCCTTTAAAAGTGAGACTTTAAGACTTTTTATTGTTCCTAAATAAGTGAGACTTTGGTATTTTTGATAAAATTTGGACGATTTTACCCTTTATCTTGTAGTGAATGTAATTTGTTTTTAGTACACGTGGAGTCCACTTTTATAACTAGTGGATGTGAGTTGATTACTTTTTGGAGTAGAATTGGAAGAAAATTATAAGAAAAAAAAAAAGATAAATAGTAAAAGTCTCAGTTTTTTAGGAACAGATGTAATACTATATTTAAGTATAATAACAATGAGTCATAAAAAATTATAATAACAACAAACATTTAAAACGAATATGAACATTTTTGTAAAACTAATAAATTAATTAATTTATATAATATATTATTTTAATTATTTATCTAATTAATTAGTATTAGTTGATAACTTAAAAAATATAACAAAATTTTTAAATAAATTTATAATTTAAATTATTATAAAAAATAAAAATTATTTATATAATTAATATATTTAATTAAATAAAAAATAATAAAATTGACTAAAGAGTTTCTATTTCTAAAATAAAAATAAATGTATAAATAAATAAATAAATTTATTTCAATAAATCTTATTTAAAAATTTAATTATGTTCATATAATAATTTTTTTTTAATTAATGGTCCTCAGAAAAGAATTTATTATTTTCATATAAATTTGATTAATGTTAATATATAATTAATCAAATTAATCACTTCATCGTTAAACATAATATAAAATGAATTAACGAGTGCATAAGTCGGTTCAATATAAAATGAATTAACGAGTGCAAGAGTGAGCTGTAAACGAGCTCGAAATCTGAGCTCAAGCTCGACTTATTTATTTGACGAGCTCTAATTTAAGCTCGACCTCAGCTCGTGAACTCGATAATTTTTTAGCCGCTCGAGTTCGTCAAGAGTAGCGAGCTCGAGCTCGTTCACGAGTCTGTTCGAACCATTCACAAGCCTATTCGCAAACTCGAGCTCATGTACATATAAACGATACAACTCGCGAACATGCTCATTTGTTCACGAGCATGTTCGAACTCGGCTCGTTTATTACACGAGCTCAATTATTAAGCTTAAACTCGAGCTCGGTTCGTTTAACTGATGAACTCGAACGAGCATTTAACGAGCCGAGCTCTGAATTGCTCGCGAATAGCTTGGTTCATTTCAAAAAAAAAAATCTAATTCCCATTTTAAACAAAAAAATCTAATTCCGATTTTAAACAGAAAGAAATAAACGTATGGTAATAAATAACTCGAGCATTTGCTAGAATCAAATTTGCAATAGGATTCATCAATTCTTAATATATTCGAGTAAAAAAGAAAAAAAGGAATGAGTACCATGAGTTGTATCATCAGATTGATCAAGTGAAAAACATCCAACATCAAGTTCCTGTGCTCCGTTTTTCTTTAGGAGCTTCATAGATCAATCACACGAGATAGCTTCTGGATACGGTTTAATAAGAAGTCTCCTTGTTTGATAGTGGCTTGGTAAAGAGCGTTCTTTGCATCAGGACGGTTGGTTTCCAGAACGCCAGCAACCTTGTCAATCTTGCAATGAAGCCTTCCCGCAGCAATGAATCGTGATAATTCCCTATTAACACAGACCAGTTTGATTTAATATAGAAACTCCTCATTTTATACGGACTAGATCACAATAAACAGAGGGAAATCTAAAACTGCAGGGAAAAATTCAAAGAAATTAAGCCACTTACAAATCAATGAACTCCGCAGTCACACCAAATGCCTTTGCCATGGACTCAATAGTAACACTCTTATAGGATTCTAAAAACTGAGAATAAACGACAGTTCTGACCTCCCTCATGTAATATCGGAAGTGTGGATGCAAATAGCGGTCAAGTTTAATTTGCTCTGTAAGGCCAGCTGAAAATGAAATCCAAGAAGAAACCAACAGTAAGACAGCAGCCTTAATAAAGTATTATTAACCTTGAAAGGAAATACCCCAGAACAGCCACAAATGCCTCTGGTAAACACAGTTAATTCCAGAATTTTACATAGCACCAGAATGAACATACATGGTCAACCAAATTATAGATGGATTTGCACTCACCAAATGCAGCAAAAAATGACTTGTAATGGCAATCGTATAATGAGTTTAGAAAATCAGAAAGATATGGGATTTTCCCAATCACTGTCAATATCTCGGGAGCATCAACAACCTGCCAAATTTAGATAAAATCAATAGTACCAGAAGTGCAGCAGAAAAAAAAAAATGACAATAAGCCAAATCAATACGAAAAATACCTTTTGCTTTAAGGAAACTCTATCCAATGATATAATGCTTGTAAGGACAGTGTAAAATATGAAGGTGTCATAAGGGAAAAGTTCATAGGTAGTGAAGGTTGAAATAGAATCCAAAAACAAATCAGCTGCCTTCTTGAAATTTCGAGTAGACATGCAATATAAGCCCTCATACACCTTCAGTCGGTTCTTCCTTTCCCAGTCACCTCCCTCTTCAAACAAGCTGGCAAGAATTTAAAACACAAACAATAAAACATACTGGAAATGCAACCACAAGAAAAGTATTATTTGGAAAATAATGTTTTACTTACTTCTTTGCTTTGTCGATGCTCTTGGAAATGAGATCAAAATCCATGTAGAAAAATCCAAGCTGTAAAGTATAGAATACCAAGTCCATCTTTTGCCCAACAGCAACTGTTTTGCTTTCGGTCACCTTCAATTGTTCCAGTGCTTTCTCCTGGACTCAGAGCAACAGTTGAACATGTTAGTTTCCATTGATAAACAAGACAGACAATGCTATAATCACAGCTCCTTAGAACTCCTATTCACCTTGTCGCCAATTCGAATGAAGAACAAAGATTTGGCCAAATGAGCTTCTCGAACTTCACTTTCACCCAAGTTTTCTTCAGCGTCAGCAATTCTGAAAAACAGAACCAATAATGGTTTAAGTATCACGACAACCAAAAAGCAGAAGTCAATTATTTAAAAAAACAAATCAATAACCACAGTAGGCGGTGAATTTAGATATATAAAGATACCCTAGTTAACAGGTAATTTCAATTCCATAGGGAAAAAGGAATTGAAAGGAATCAATGAGATAAAATAACTTATAGCGTAATACATCTATATTATTAAAATGGAAAACAAAACGCAAGTAAAAAAGATAAAAGAGAAAAAACGTTCAAATGAATTCGAGCAATTGTAGTAGCGTTCATTCTAAATATGAAGACAAATGACAGCAACAGTTACCATTGAATTTCTTATATCAAACTTATTCGTGGTACCATATTCAAGTTTTAGCATTGGTCCATGATGAAAATGTCCTCGTATATACAAGCAAGCATGTTCATCTCACCAAAGTGGTGAACAATTCATGCACCATGACTTAGAACTTACTTGAGAGAGAGAGCCTATCTAGGAACCTGATTGGGATGACAATTGGAAACTCAAATAAAAATATCACCATATAACTAGATAAATAAATCAACTGTTACTTTTACCTAGTTAATAAATAGCAGGTTAAAAATGACAGTCTCCATATCATTTTCTCAATTCCAAAACCAAGTCACTTTTGGCTTTTTTCCCATCTCCAAAAATCAAAACGAAGATATGCATGCATTATCAAACTAGGCATAAGTTTCGCTACAACCTGTGAGTATGAATGCAGTTGATACCCTCAAAACATTCCTTAATTGGAAAAAAAAAAAAAAAAGGCCGCCCAATGCACAATGGCATATGGCGATTATGCAACGTCCGGAGAAGGGCTGCACCTAAAGGTGTATGTAGGTAGCCTTACATAGCATTTTTTGCAAAAAGCTGATTACACGACTCAAACCCGTGATCTAATCTCTAAAAGTAATGACTCCTTCAAAAGCATGTCAGCACTCTCAAAACAAAGTCCAGTTCCCTTTTTGAGTATCCTTGATCACTAAAAGAAATAACAGAAATTGTGCACAGATCACCAAGGATAAGATCTACACATTTTGACCCAACAGGAAAATATACCCAATCTAATGCATTAAAGTATAACAATCAACCTAAGAAATCCTACTCAACTGTGCAGCTCTAATCATTTCTAAAAGGCCACAGTTGAACTACTCTCTGACACAAATTCTATATGCATCAAGCCTGTGATTAAAAAAAAATCTTCCAAGAATGCAATCAGACCAGCCATCAGAATAAATCACAGAAGCACTCTTTATTCTAGCAATTTCCAACAATCTGCATATTCAGCTCAAACTTAGTATGCATACTAAAAATATCAAGAAAAAGTTAGCATGCAAAAACATATGCTACAAGAAACAAAAATCAAGACACAGAAATCTCTCATCTTCAGTAGCACCAGATACCACTATGCCACAACTCATAGCCAACCACAGGTACCTTGGGAAATTGGGAACAAAAGTTAGTTTAGTCTAACAAGAAACAACTCAATCAATGACAAATTTTGAGCCAAATGAAATTATTTAGAAATGGAAGTTCCTCAATCGACCAACAATTCATAAGGACTATTCAACAATTGAGCCAAATCTGATTAATAATAAGCTTCCAGTAATCAACATATACACAAAAACCAGCTCGCAAGCTTGTATATGCTAGGTTATTAACTCCTCAGCTTAATTCCTAATCTCGATAATCATCCTCCATGAGTGATCTACCAAAATTTAAATGCCAGTTCAAATTGAAATAGCACATAGCAAACACAGACTTACTTTTCATCGATCTTCTTGAGCTCCTCATCATTCTTGGCACGCATCGAATCCAAAATGCTCTGATCTTTGTCCAGTATCCCCTCGGTCATTAGGGTTTCATACAACGGAGCCATATCTACACAGGAGAAACCAAAATTTATTTGAAGTGAGGTCGGAATTTATATCAGAATTCACTAAGCTGTGACCTATGAATCGGTAAATTACCATCGTCTTTGACGGCGGTGAAGACCTCCTCCTTGAGGCGGACCTTCTCAATGTCTTGAACATGAGGGTGGGATAGGAGAAATCGCTTGTGAGCAAGCACGAGGTGCGGTTGCTGTGTTCCTTCTTGGCCTTCCATTACGAGTGACTCAGTGAGTTAGATTTGTGAGCTTCCTTCTTTTGAAATGGAGTTTGCTTGAACAAGGAGAAACCGCAGAAGGGGGCGATACTGTAAATAATTAGATTTTCATTTACTTTGTGTCCTTCACACTGATTTAAAAGGGGTGTGATCGTATGCTCCTAGAAGTAGCTTTAGCAATGGGCCCTAACCTCTTTTAATTATCTCATTTTAGTATTTTTTTTGGGAAATGTTAGCAGATGGCAGTTTTGTAAGTTTGGTTTTAGTAAATAGCTAGGATTTTTTTTTTTTTTAATGAAATTACTTTTACATCTTTAATTAAAAACACCAAGCTTGAAGTCGTGGTTCATGTGCTGCACTTGAACCAGCATCTCCATCAATGAAATCCAACAATTAGCCAAGTTTGACAAAAGCAAAGATCTATGCATTTTGGAAGCACTATGATTTTGGAAGTTAGAGAATTTCGGTAGAAATTTCAAACGGCTATCACCACCACCTCTGAGCTTAGTTGTCAACACGCACCGAACCATAGGAAAGCTGATGTCAAGACGAGGCCAACACCACCAACAGTGCTTTCATTCGTTACTGGGCATCTTACGCGCACCAATTAAAATTCCAACAGTTGTTCTCTCTCCAAATCTAAATTTTTTAACTGTAGTTTTAGAAGATTTCTGGTGATTGAATTTTAAAAATAAGGATATAATATGAATTGTTGTTTAGAAAGCTTCGATTTGATTTACTTACTTACTCTTTTTTAGCATGAAATGGAAGCAGGAGTTTTGAGTTTAGACAATTTCATTTTTCGTCATCGTAAAAAATATACAGCTTGATTTTTTTTATTCAAATTCAGTTTGGTACTTTAACTTATTCCTTTTTTTTTATAGAAGGATTAAAGTGTCCGTCACAAAACATGATGACTAAAAAATAATATTGAAAATAAAAAATTAATATATCTAATTTGCAAAACAAAATGAGTAAATTATAAATTACCTTTTTTTTTTCCCCAACAAAGTGGTTTTCCACTTGTTATACTCCAGGGCCTGACTAATAGTAATCTTGAAATCTGATTTGACAATTTTCTTCTCCTCCGTACTCCGCAGCACATTTGGAGGAAAATTTTGCTTAGCTAAAATTTTTGTGTGATAAGAGGTCTAGTGCTTTTCTCATTTTGGCTTTTGGAAAGCACTTATGAAACAACCATGATTAGATAAGGGTGTTTCTCATCACCAACTTATAAGCGGTTTATTTAATTATAATTTGTCCAATGTAGTATTTCTCATAACTTAAATTTTAGATTATAATCATATTATGATCGGTTTTTTATAAGTTTTGTAGGAAAAAAACACATATTGGAGATGTTTGTGACTGCTTGTATTTATTGGATTTTATCTAATAAGCAGCTTATTTTTATTTAATTTACTAAATAAAATGACGTAATTTTGATCATGGACCAAAACGAAATTTGTAGAGGCCAAAACGAAATTTGTAGAGGCCAAAACATAATTTCACCTTCTTTTCTAAAGAGCCAACACCTATTTGGTAATTTGCCAAACTAAAATTAACTTTCCATTTTTTGCATGGATCAAAGCAAGTGAAGAAATAAAAATAAAGTACTCATCGAGAACAACTTAAATATAGTTTTATCTTACCCGTCCAACCACTACAACACCATGAAACTAAGTTTGAAATTTCAGAAAAAAAATGGTGGTTATATCACATCTTTTCTGATCGATGAACGATAACAAAACTAGTGTCAAAATATTGATTGTTGCTCGGGCTTTCCCAATCCGGCCTTCAATTGAACGTCCGACTATCATAACTTCTGGAATTGTCGAAGAAATAAACTGATAATAGAGGGGGTAAAGTAGGGATTTGAAAAAATGTTTATGGGTCGTATTGAAATGAAACGTCAACCCAAATTACTTATGACAAGCATTTATTCATAAGCTGCTCTAGCCAACTTAATAAGTAGCTTATTCTTTTAAAAAAAAATGATGTTAAACAGGTATGGACACCAGCTTTAAGCTAAAAAGTGTATATAAGCCGGTTTGACTAGCTTATACACAATCACAAATAGTCGATTATAAGTTATTTTTGTTTGACCAAATAAAAGACTTTATGATGCTTATATATTTTTTATTTTATTTATATATTACCTTGTCAAAACAAAAGGTCCATTTTCTATAATAATAAATATATGCATTTGTTTTTGTGATTTTACCGGTTTGTACAACTAAAAATTAATTATTAGCTAGTTTTATAAAAATATTTTAATTGTTTATCAGTTGATTATTAGAAAATTAACTGCTTAGTTTTAATTAGATTAGCTTATGCGCAATAAGTAGAAATGCTTATTTTAAAAATTAAAAACAGCTTATAAGCTGAAAAAAACCCGAACAAATGGATATTTTGTTGGATTTTAAAGAGTTTAAAAATGCTTACAAGTTACTTTTGAGCAAGCACCCATTGAAAACTAAAATAATCACTTAATCTAATTGTGTTTGCTCTGAACTGCATGTCCTTTTAAACTTCCAAAACTGAACCTCCTAATACTCAAAACAAACTGTCGTCCTTTTCTTTTCCCTCAATTGCAGAGGGTTTCACAGATAACCTATGGTGAAGAGTAAACTAGAAGCCCGTATTATATCGGACGATCTCGATTCATTGTCAGGTAAAATTATGTTGTTCTGTAGTTACATAAATTCGAATATTTCTTTGTCATTTTCTTAAGATTTAATTTTTAGACCTGCTTTAGGGTTTTACGATTGAAGCTTAATCCCTTTTTTCTCTGTAATATAAAATTTTGTAGTATTTTTCTACTTACTTATTCAATTTAGTTTAATCATGATAAAATTTCATCCTTCAAACCAAAACTATTATAATCTTTGCAAAAGCCAGTAACTATAGTTTCTGAACCTAAATTAATTGTAGAATGTTGATTTCTGTTATATGCTAGCAACATTCGTTTTTAATGTATATTTGTTCCTGATTCTTGAATAATTTTCAAAGGAAAATTAATTAATACTAGTATACAAAATTGTGTTGTGGTCTGGCAGAGGTTTATGCTCGAGCGTCTAGACATCGGTCATGTTGGCACCATATGATTGCAAGCTTTTATGCACGTAAAATGCAGACGAGTAGAAGAAAGGCTGACGAGTGGTTGCGAAATTTTAAATTCCAGTGTGATTTAGGTACGTTTCCTACTAGTAAACGATCAAACAGGAGAAACAAGTATAGGAACAAGATTGCAAAGGAAATTAAAGAAAAGAGAAAGCTAGATACCGGAGAATTCGACAGCTATTTTCAGTAAGCTTAATATTTGGTTTACTGCTCTATCCATCAACAAATAAGTGTCTCAGTTGCAATTTTATGTAGTTCTTAAATAATGGTTTTACTTACGAGCAAATATTAATTAGTATTTTTTGCATTTTTAGTCTTACAGTTAGTAAATAAGAGTGTTGAAAATATAAATAGTGGGATTGATATAGTCAAATTTTAATGACTTTCTTAAGAGAGATGCAAAATGCAACTTGAACACTTAGTTGTGGAAGGAGGGATTGTTTTAATATGATGGTCCTATTCGCATAATATGTCTAAAATTGTAGGAATTTATGGAAGAGTATTCCAGAAGAGCAGAGGAATTCCTTCACTTACTTGGATAGCATGTGGTTTAACTTGTACTTAAAAGCTTCTTTTAAAGAGAAAGTTCTTACATGGATAAAGAAAAAGCAAATATTTTTGAAGAAATATGTTCTCGTACCTATAGTTTGCTGGTAATTTTTATAATCTAAGCTTAGCCTGTTATCTCTTCTTTTTTCTTGTTTGTGCATTGTAGTTTAAATGGATGAAGTTGTCTGCCTTTTTAGGGGTCACTGGAGCCTTTTAATCTTTTGTCATCTGGGTGAGAGTTCAAAATCCGAAGCCAGAACACCTTGCATGTTGTTACTGGATTCAATGGCAAAAACAGACCCGCGGCGTCTTGAACCCAATATAAGAAAGTACTCCTTTTGTTCCACTCTAAATGTCTATTTTCTCTTTGCTACCCAAAGCATTAATTCCCTTATAATTTAAAAGATATTTAGGTGAATTCAGTGAAGTTTTAATAAAATTGAGATAAATTTTGTTTTCTTAATTTATGTTCAAAATGGCAGAATGGATACTTCAAGTGGAACGAAGCGAGTATTATAGGATGGACTTGAGTTATTTTTTCCTGCTAGTTGCTTATTTGTATATAAGCATTTTCTTTGTTTTTTCAGGTTTGTTTTAGACATTTATAGATCAGAAGGCAGGGCTGAAGATAGGAGGGGGGTTAATAAAATTCCACTCTTGTTACCTAAGGTACCAAGACTTGTAAAAGTTCTATACCAACTTTACCATTCAACCATTAAAATTGCAAAACTTACATATAGTTTTTGAAATATTTATAGGTGCCACAGCAAAAAAATGGTGAAGATTGTGGTAACTATGTTCTCTACTACATAAGTTTATTTGTAAATGGTGCTACTCTTGATTTCGACATCAAGGAATTCCAATATTTTGTAAGTTCTTTCTTAGAGTTCTGTTTTATTTTTAATTTAAATTGAATGATACTAATTTTTGTGATCCAAATCAGATGAATCAGAACTGGTTCAGTGCTGAACGCGTAGAACGATTTTTAGAGGAACTGGAATCATTTGAAAAGTGATTTGTGATAATTTGTTACTGATGAATTGTCCATCTCTATTTTGGTAAGGATGATTTTCTATTTATATTACATATGTGAATCTATAATTCTTTTGAAACAAGATTAACCATGTATATATATATATATATTTTCATTTTGCCGTCTTTTTATATCGTGTTTAGTACATTATGTATATACTCCATCCATCTATGTCTTGTCTGGTTTAAGAATAAAAGACTAAACTTCAACTTAACGATATAGGTGCGTTATACGTTATAATTTCCCGACAATTTAACGTTGAAGCTTCAAAAAATAGCATGAAAACATTGTATGGTTCATTACCATAATGGAACTGTACACATTAATAATCTGAAGACAGCTAATCTCTGATCGAAACCAGTTTGGGATCTCATAAAATTTCAACCATCGTTGACATTAATAAGACTGGTAATACCTCTATTTATACCCTTTTCAGTGTTTATAATATAAGTTGCTTAATTTTGAGGAACAAAATCATTAAAAACCTGCAGCTGTCAATTAAGGCTGTTAGAACAGGGAATTAGAATTAAGGAAGGTCTCCTTCTGGAAGTTCCCAATTATCGTCTTCATCCAAATCCTGCTTCTTGGGTGCCTCCTGTTTATCCTCCACCCTTCTATATGGGCGTCTGTTATTGATGCAAAATAAATTAGCAATGACATGCAAGTAGATGATTCAGACATATTTACGGTTTTCCAGGAAATCAAATTTCATTTTCCAGACAAATCCATACCACAAAGCACAATTAAATGGCGAAATTGGAGAGGGAAATAGAACAGGAGATTCTTATCGAAGAAAAGAGACCCAGAAGAAAAAGAAATCCAAACAAAACAAACCTCTTACGGTTTCTTCTCGCAGCATTTCTAGCTTTTCTCTTCTTCTTGTCTTGTGAGTTCTCAAAGAACCTTCTCCTTTTACTCTCCTGTAGAACACCAGCCTTAATTACAGCTCTCTTGAACCTGAGGATTAGTTTATCCTCTGGCTCATCAGGCTCCACGTTAATCTGCACATTAAATCCTGATTTGAAGCAAAGCGTTTTGGCATATGCCAGAGAAGGGTAAATCGTAGGTAATAGATCATTGTTATTCGTATTTGTTAAACAAGGCATGAGAGATGATGATGGTGTTGGGTCGGCAGACACTAACGGTGTCCATTTAGAGTGTGTGATCTTAGGGAGATGAAGTTGCTGCGAGGAGAGAGAGTAGAGAGAAGGAGATGGTAATTTTGAGTAAAGGATGGAGGAGAAGATAGCGGCCATAGAGGAGACCGCCGCCATGGTCATGGCCACAGCCGATCGTATCTTCTCCTGGGTTTCGAATTAACTTATTGAGCAAAGCTTTGATTTCTTTGTAATTTTTGACACGAAGCAAACATAAAAACGGTCTTCTTCTCAAGTTTTGTTTTAAATTTTGGTAAAAGGACATCAACTCGTGTTTGGGTTGTCGTTTTCCTTGAGCAATTACTTTCTGAAAATTTTCAGAAGACGACACCAATAATTTTTATTTAAAAAAAAAAAAATTATTCACTCCATTCCATTTATTTTGATAATTTATTTCAAATATTACTTTTTTCTGAAATTTAATGAACGACATTGACTACAAAAATCTACAATGACTAATTTTGGTTCTGAAATAAGCATTTGACTCAAATCATGCTCATCAAATTCCCTCTAATTCCAGTTCTCACCAGGTAATTGGATAGTAAGTTGCTTGTTTGCATGAACATCCAATAGTCTATGTCTATGGACACTATACACAGATCAATATTCAAAATTGGAGTAGGGTATTCTGATTGTCCCCTTTAACAAATTGGAAGGCAAACCAATATTTTTTGCCTTCAATTTACTTTCTGCAGCTTCTAGTGCCCTGGAAGCTTGGAGAGCCATCTCAGCATGAAGTTGGAGACACGACATTGCCATCTGAGAAATTAAACCGCTACTATAAATACAGAATAACATAAATGAAAGGATGAGGAGAGGTTGAGAATAGAATTCCTTGCTTACCATATAGCAGTCTTTATCGACATCTGACTCTGCTATGTCAAGGGCCCATGTGCGAACCCATTCAAGTCCATTAGAGACTTGAAGGTTTCCTTCTGTTAATGCGGATGCAACAAAGGATGGATGAAGTGACATCAAAATGCAGGAAGCTGCAAAAAGGACTGCTTTTCTCACATACGCTTCTTTATGGTGGCATATCTCTCTGCAAAAAGTTGGTATCTTAGTTGCACAAGCAAATAATTTTAACCAAGAGCTAAGGAAGTCTTTTTTATTCATACAGATAGATGCAAGGGAATATACTGTCATTCTCGCTGCAGTAATCTAAAGGTGACAAGCATTGAATTTGAAACTTTTGAGGAAATGCACCATAAAGCACCCCCACCCCCGCCCAAAAAAAAAAAAAAAATTACTCCCTTGAAGTCACATTCTTCTTAGTAATCAAAATTTCACATGAAAATTTAATCATTTACGGATCTTAACATATCAATACAACAACAACAACAATAATAATAATAATTATTATTATTGTTATTATTATTATTATTATTATTATTATTATTACTACTCTCGTGAAGTCACATTCTTCTTTGTAATCAAAATTTCACATGAAAATTTAATCATTTACCTGGATCTTAACATATCAAGAAGATGAGGAGCCAATGCAGTTGCTTCTGGCTGCATGGAAACACATCTCATACAAACACCAAGCATGTAGATGAGTTTCCCTAGAACAATAAAATCTCTACCAAGCAAGTCAACACCGTGTCTTTTTTTATCAAAACCCTCCATGGCAGGGAGCATAAATGCTGCTGCATAAACAGGAAACTTGTTATGGGCCCACTCCAGTTGGCTTTCCAGAATTTTTGATGATTTGATGCTCCATTGCCTTGTTTTCCCTCTTCTGGTTTGACTTTGTTTAGCTGGAAGTTCTCTCTCATAACGATTAGAATAGTTCAATGGCGTTCCAGTTTCTGATACCTCTTTCCACAAACCGGCACCTGGAGGTCCTGAGCTACTCGGCAAGAACCAGGGTTGATTCTCTGATATTGTTGATATAAGGACCTTTGATTGTTGTTTAGGTTTCATAGTCTTAGTATCAGCAAGCTCCTGAGCTGCTTGAGTCATTACATCAAGGATCATTATGCGTTGGCTGGTGTCAACATTTGGGGAATATAGTAGTTTGTTGAGAGCGTCTACAGATTGCAAAGGACATGTGGCAAGCAATGCAACCAATGATCTCTGCCTCTTTTCTTCAGCTGATTCTTCTTCACCTTCAACAGCCAAATCTGAGCAACGAACCTGTACAAGAGTTCTTGCAAGATCACCAGCAATGTGGGCAAGTTCATCAGGCGATGCTCGCACGAGAGATTCAGCAACATCAAGAGCCCTGTCAACCTGCATCGTGAAACATGTGTCAACAAAAATGCAGAAGAAAGCTTTTCTGTTGCTTTTTTTCAGGAACTGGATTAATTAAGGCCTGAAAGACATCTATTTCCTGCAAGGTAAATCTGCACATCGTTTTCAAATTTTTGATGAAGTTCATGGACCAGATGGGAGTCAGATTTCAAAACAAATATGAGACTATAATTAGTATGAAACTTGAAATTTGGAAATCTGAGGACAACTTTAATGCAATGGTTGATCAATGACCAAAATTAACTCACCCCATCAGCATCATCAGATTTCCGTAGGGCTCCTACCACGTCAGCTAACTGTGTGAAATTTTTCTTCAGATCTGCATCATCATCTGTCAAGTCATATGGCTGTAAAGATGAATCACTGGCAGAATCAGAAATTTCACTTCCATCATATTCCTCATCTTCATCAGAATCTGCCCCAAAAGTGAGGGTTGCAGGGTCAATAATCTCATCTGGATCAACCAACTTAAACTGAGATGATTTCTTGTTTTCACCCTTGTTGCTCTTGGACATTCCATTATTTGTTGGATGCTTGAAGTCTTTTTCTGGCTCTGAGATGGTCAATGTTTTTGCTTTATCATTTTCCATTGAGGAAGGCAGGGTCTTCTTCTCAGGTTTAGCCAATCCAAAGTCCCAGTCAATAGTCTCCTCAATGCAACTATCGTCAAGGTACAGGGGGGTTTCAGGGGTGATCACTTTAGAAAACACTAAAGCAACATTGCTGGCCATTTTCCGAACTAAATGAGTAGGGCTCTCCAGCCTACCTGTCAGCAACAAATACCAGGTATGAGAGGAAGAAGTATGAGATACTAGCATTGCAAAACACTCAACAGACAACAAAGAACAAGAATGTACAGCTAACTCCTTGAAGAATTGAGTGCATCACTTCCTTAGATTTATCCAGTTCTTCTTTAGTCATCTGCTCCATGCAGAGACCAACAGCTGCAGTTACATCTATATGATATCTCAAGGGGCAACATGATATGTAAGTAAATAGAAAACTAATCGCATGGCCTAAGACATCAGGAATAGTCAGGGAACAAATGACCTAGAAATAGGCACTTCCCCTTATGTGTCTTTCACAGAAAACAAACTTTCTACAACTCTCCCTTACAAGATTTAAAGTCCAACAATATCATGAATTTCAACAAGAAGAGTCAAAACATGAGAAAGGATACAAGCTTGCTGCTCTACTGGAGCTGATTGCATAAACTCCCTTTTACACCATACAGCTACCAGACGCTGCACTGTATCTAAGAGGGCATTTACATCATAACCTTTAATAAGAGAATTGGCAACAGGCGGACACTGAAGCACCGCAAATTGAATAATCCATCGTAAGCAACAAAACGGAAATACTTTCCAAAGTAGAAATTTATCAACGAACATGGATCTGTAGAAAAGAAGGGATAATGAGCAATTGAAATTTATCGTCAAATCTCACCAAAATATCACGCAAGTCATTAGGGCATAAAACAACATATATATGCTGACCTGACAGATGCTTGTTTCTTAAAAACCCGATTAAACAGAATCCACAGAGTCCAATAAGCTTCAATATCAGTTACATGTTCCACAGCCATCTGGTGCAAAAGCTGCTCAGACATTCTTTCTACAGCATGGGGATCTTTAATTGCTTCCATCATCCTTAACCAAAATTGGGATCTAGGATTTGCCTCAAACACATCTTCCACTACTGGATCGCTGCTTAATAAGCACCACCGAACATATGTAAGAACCTGAGGGATTACTTCACCCAACAGCACATCTGCAGGCATTCAAATAGTCACACAGATATCTGTATATAAATTCTAATGACATATTGTATTAGTAACAACTCAAAAGAGTTACTTGATAATAAAAGAAACAAAAAGATTCTGGAGGATTTTCCTATAGAATTTCAAGCATATTTTTTTTATCATGGATGTTATATGCTAGTGTTAGTTAAGTAGTGACACAAAAAGACTTACACTTGCAGAAATTTTTTTTGAAAAAGGCCAATTTGTATTTTAGATACACAAAGCAATATCACCACATGACCACAACAAAGTTTATATTTCATCATTTGTTATCACAACTTAGGAAAAATCGATTAAACAAGGTATTTCAGAAACAAGAATTGCACCCAAAATTTTCAACCAGTATATTTTATTCAAGAAGGATGATTACCGTAGTAAGGCAACATAAATTACACGTAGCTCTAGTATTAACTACAATTCATGTGCTTGAAATAATTCAGTTACCTGAAGAGCCACGGCGACATATGCGAGAAAATATTTCCGCAACAAACATAAGTGTACCATCCATGTCATGCTCCTTGAAGATAGCTTCCCTATCATCTTGCATTTCATGCAGAAGTTGAATAGTAATCTTCTTGAAGAACAAACTATGGATCTTGTAAAGGGAAAATTACATACATTAAATTGGTGCATAAGCATACAAACTATATTTCAAATCCCCTTATATGAAAATATATGTAAAGACATGCAAAAATTTTCAAAGCAACATAACCAGTGGAAACACAGGTAGAGATGTCCACCATATATTCTTATATGCAGGATATGGAATCACCATGCATACTGATATACTAATTGGGGTCCTACTCATGTTTACCAGGAGTTAGTGTTCCAAAACCCACAAAATAACTGGCACAACAGATTAAAGATTAAGGATACTGTGCTGAAAGTGACGTTGGAGCCTTGCGACGTGCTTTGTCAGGAATAGATGTAATAAACTGTGCCACCCTAGATACAACTGGATGGAGATGGGCATTTGTAAAATTCACAAAGTATGCACTGCCAAATTCTCTGGCCACTAGTGCTGCTCCATTGTTTTCTAGTAAGCAGAGTAGAAGTAACCTATCAGAAGTAACTGTCAATAGATGTATTCAATTCTCTCTGATGCCAAATTTAGGTGGCCTATAAATTTTCTATAATGCAACCTAAAGCCAGATGAAAAAGGTGGTAGTATTATTATTATCACAAGAAAGATGATGCAAGGCTTCTTATATGTTCTTGCAACAAATATGTAAGATTTAAAAACAATCAGAACATGTCACATTCACAGAGTAGCATTAGAACTTTAGATTTCTTTGACATTTGTAAATGAAGATTAAGAGCTTATTTGGTATAAATGACACAAAAAATTTTACAGAACTAATTTCCAATCCAACTTTTCATGTTTGCTGTTAAAAAAAATTCATCCGAAACCTCACATTTTAAATTTTGATCAGTTATACTTGCACCAACTTCTACCAAAACGAATAGAGTTTGCAAAGTAATTCTAAATTTAAAAGGAGATGACACTACTTAAAAAATCCTAAATAAAAGTTAGTAAAGCCATATGTTTAAAACAAATTTCTGATGTTAAT
>CATIWJ010341438.1:0-13489 GCA_949640765.1 Croton laevigatus | reverse complement strand
CAGACTTTAACACAGCCACTCCACACTTTAATAGGTATTATTTCATTTCCTTTTTCAATTTTTATTATAATAATGTAATATAATAATTATTGTAATATTTTTCTTAAAATTGATTATTATTATAATATAAAAATATACCATATTATATTTTTATTATAAAAATAAAAAAATTAAAAAGAAAAGACCGTCATTTTTTTTATTATAATTACTTTGGGTGTTGCACGATGACTTTGAGCACATATTTGGAATTCTCACATCAAGATGGACATTTTGATATAAATTTGGCTTTGTTGCCAATTTCGGCGTCCAAGGCAAAACTTGGTTTATCAATTTTTCACGTTTTTTGGCCAAATCGTGCAACATCCATAAAAATAACGCCATATTCCAATTTATCGTGATGAATTCTTTAATTTGGTACATTTATTTGCTCCGATCTATACTAGAAACGGAAATTAAATTTGGGGTATCACCCGTGTTACATTATCTAAAGTTGGAAAATTATAGTTTGGTGTTTATAATTGGTTAAAGAGCGCAAAATTGGCTATGTTTGTAAAAGTTGAGATACAACAGAGTTAATTTTTGAAGTTTGGATACCACAATGTTACACAACCCAAAATTGGGTACCATGGATGAAAATAAGACTCCCCCACACTCCTTTTCTATTGATATTGAGTATTTTTACATTCATTCCAAAATCCTCTAGATTATTTTGTTTGGAATTTTTTATTGTTTCTCACAATAATCTTTCTTTCCATCACAACAATATCTCATGAGAGTATAATATGTCTTGCCATCACAACATTATCTAATAATAATAACCCCCTCCTCTCTCCTCCCACAGAAAGGAAAATTGTTATTGAAAAACACAATAATAATATTAGTGTGAATTGTTTTTATTCATATGCTACATCAGAAGAAAAAAAAAAAAAAAAGCTTTCCACTGCTAATGTGCATCTTTGGTCTAACTCACATTCTATTTTTAGACGGTTGAATATTCACATTTTATCGTGAATCATGATTGGTTCCATAAATGATAACTCTGAAAAAGAAGAAAAAAAATATAATAGAAAGCAATGCATTTTTAAAATTGAATATCTATGGATAAATATTCATATATGTCATTCTTCATACTCTCGAGTTTACATGATATATAATAGCATCTCCAATGCTAATGTGGATTGTGATTAATGTGTCACATAAAATAGAGGATGTTAATATCGATGTGACTGAATGTGTAGCTGTAGACATTTAACTTTAAAAATATATCTCCAATGCATTTATTGTAAATTTTCTATATTCTTCTTCTCTTTCATTTTTCTAGGCCCACAATTTAATAAATAACCAATTTATAAGGAGCTATTAGTATAGACATTATCTAATAGTTATTCTAAAAATAAAATTTCTGTTGAACAATGTCTATTGCCATATTTTATAAGCATTCCAATGAACATGAGTATTAAAAATATTTTTTTTAACAAAAATTCTATTTTTGTTGATTTGGCAATTAAATTGAAGACATAACATTAGAGAGATGCTTTAAGCTATTCATTAGAAGTGTTGTAACGAAAGTAACTCAAATTTTCCATATTCTTGGAAATACTAACAACAAAGCATTTCAAGTTTCAAAATTTTTTTCTTTTTTGGTATACATAATCACTAATATCTATAATAATAATAATCAATCTATATATAAAAACAAAGTAAATGTGGATCACTTGGCACAACCTTAAGTTAAAATAGCTCATATTGACAATTTCTTAAGGTATGTAGTGTTGAATGATATACAACTATTTAAAAAGATTTTCCATTATCTTTACTAATTAATCACTTTGATTTAATTATAATTTTGTTGATATTAATTTATAATTTTTTATTTTTATTTTATTTTATAATTATTTTTATATTTATATTCTAGTTTCACAAAACCGAGAGAATCTTTTGGTTAATGTTATAAATTAAAATACATCACTATAAAAAAAACACTAAATTTAATTATTTAAATGTATATTTATTTTTATAATCACATCCAAATAATTTAGATAAATTTAGTAGGGTATATTTTTGGTATTGTACAATACAATTTGGGAATAAGAATTGTAAAACAACCTAACATAGTGAGACAAATGATGATCAAAAGGGCCATCTTTTCTATTATTCTCATGTGTCCATTATTCTTTTTAAAATAAGTATTATCTCAAAAGACTTTACATGATGTCCCCTTATTTTTAACTCTTAATGGAAGATTACTTGGCATAGATTAGAAAAGGGGAAAAAATATTAATAAAAGTACTTATCAAATACCAATAAATAAAAGGAGAGCCGCATGCACTAGTAAATGAGTAATGAATCATAAACTCATATATGGTGAAATAAATTCTTGGTTAGTGGGTTGTTGATCTAATAAGTAAATGATTAACAATTTCTTCCTTTTTTATTGGAAAGAAAAATTAAGAAATGAAGTTATTATAAAATTTTTTGTATGATATAAGAAAAGAATAAATTCATTTTTTAAGAAATAAGAATCTAATGCCAAAAAAATGAAATGTGCCATTTCACAAAAAGAAAGTAAGAAGAAAAGAGCATTGGATTCCAAATAAATGAGTCACAATACACAGGCATTATTTTTATCCTTAGCCTTTTTTGTCTACAAAAGGGAAATGATACTAAAGCTATCCTCTTGAAACCCATGCATTTTTTAACTTTTAAAACCCACAAATTGCAAGACTTTGCTTCTTCAACATAAACTTCTCACCCTTCATAATGTTGTGGCCTATGATAAAATACCATATAAAGAGATAAATTATGACTTAATTATAAGCCATTGTCTAGTATCATTGACTAACAGCTGCAACAACAGTTACAATTAATAAAATAATAAGTATTGTCAAATAGAGAGTTTTTTCAAAGAACTCAGATACAGATGGTGCATGGATGTTATTAGCTCGTGCATAAGGTGTTAGGTACAATCTTATTGAAGAATTTATTTGCGGGAAGATCAAATTGCATTAGGTCTAATTTCATAAATAAAATTATAAATCATAGAAATATGAGAAGGACAATAATGCAGTATAACATGGTCTTCCAAGAATTCAGAGTTTTTGAGAGAAGAATTGGTTCATAGCCAAACACCAAAGATAAGGGCTTTGAATTTACAAGATAAACCCTTCAACAATCCATTCTCATGGTACATTATCAATTATAACCAATCATCTCCACCGTACAGCTCAGTGTTTAGCATCAGAAATGACTAAGATCTGTGTCATATCGTTGGCCCACTTCATCAAAGAGTGGGGGCGGATCTGCCATTTCACTCATCCCAATGCACCTTAGCCTTTTTTCTCCTTTTGGGAAACTTATGATTTATATCCAAAATTCATCATATTACAATATTTTATCTTTCAATTTTTAACTTGGATATGAATTAAAGATCACACAGTCTTGGCCTAGGTTTTTTATCGTACAAAAAATACAAATAGCTCTTTTTAAAGTTTTAAAATTTTAAAATAGCTCCCTTAAGTTTTAAGGGCCAAAATAGTTCTTTTTGTAGAAAATAAAAAAAAAATTCACTGACAATTCATAACTTGTTCATATTCTATTCATAATTTGTTCATATTCTATTCATAAAATGTTCATAAACTATTTAAAAATTGTTCATAACCTATTATTGATAGTATGTTCATATTCTGTTCATAAAATTTTCACAAATTGTTCATAGTATGTTCATATTCTATTTATAAAATTCTCACAAATAAATATCCTATTTTTGGGCTAAAAACATAATGAGGACTATTTTTGGACAAAAAGTATTAAAGTGTGGTTATTTTTTATCCGAAAAATTTTAAAAGAACTATATATATCTAAATTCTTAAAAATGGGCTGTATAAAGGCTTTTTCCATTTTTAATAATTTTTTTATCCAGCTACATTAAATTTTTAGAAATAAAACAATGTTTTCCAAAAAGGTTGAGCATGGGCGGGTTTGAACCCATTATCGTCCCACTCATTGATATATTGCCCCACTGCTAGTTGGGTTATTTGGATCACGGATTGAGTCGGACATTTAATGAGTTTAGCCGCAGGTTTTTTATATTAAATAAAAATGAATTTTTAAGCAAAAAAAAGAATTTAAATATTTTTTATGCATTTGAATTATAAAATAAGATCAATTAATTACATAATCTATCAAATAAATTGAATAATTGAATTGATAAAAACAATACTTACTGCTTCTACATTGAACCTTATTTGATTAATTAAAATATAATGCAACTTTCACAAATATAATATAAAATAACTCAAATTTATATGTTAATTATTCATAAATTTCAATAAAGACACATTTTTATAGAAACCTTTATAAACCAACATATTCATTATCATTTAAAATTTTTAAATTATTAGTAAAAGTATAATATTATACTCGAGCAAAGTAGGTTTAGAATGGGTATACTAAAATCCATTCCCGTCCCAAACTCACAGCTAATTTCATTATTAAAACTCATTCCCGCCTCATACCCCCAACGAATCGAATAAAATGTGACCTACATTGATTGAGTTTCAACGACGAAATGCTCAACCCTATTTTCCAAACATATAAAAGGCCAATTATAATTTTAATTTAGTAGATAAAAGCTCACTCTAAAAGTTTTCTCCACTCATGAGTTTGTTTTATTAGGGTAGCCTAGTCCCAGGCCATGTGTGACTTTATCAAGAGTGTTTGCTTAAAAGCAACTTTTAAATATTTTTTAATTTTAAAATTAATCACTTATTGTCTGAATTTTTTTTTTACTTTTAAGTTATTTTTATAAATATAAAAAATTTTACTTTTAATAAATACTTTTTAAAAACTAAAAGCACAAGTAATAACAAACGCCCACTAAATTAACTTACAAACCTTCACAAAATCATATCAAAACCATTTTTTTTAACAAGTCAAACTCAAAAGCTCAACCATACGCTTATTGAATTGAACTTGAGCTCATGAGAAACATGCCTCTGCTCCCCATTTTCCAATTTACATGTAATAGTGTAAAGAACAAAAGAAAAGAGTGAAATTAGCAAATAAAATAGAAAGGTGTACTAAAACCCTTGATCAAGGACTTGAGATTAGCCCTCATTCCAAAATTACATTGCAGCACTAAGACGTATAAATTACATTGGAGTATAAAAAAGAAATGTTCTTTGCACAAATATGTATGGGAAATAAAAAGCGAATGAAAAAATCTCAAGGAAAAAAAAAAAGGGTAAGATTACCTTCTGCCCCAACTTGAGAAGCACAAGCTGTGTATACTTGATCCCTCACCAACTTAATCGATCCGTCTGCGAGAAAAATTGTATCTACCTTCATAACTGATATAGCTTCTGATTCCGGTCTTTTGATTGTTTCCAAAACCAAGCAATTGCTAAAAGAATGACAGTTCAAAAATGGATCAAGAAGTTAACATTTTTTTTAGTGATCTTTATATTTAACTTCCATCTACTTTTTTCTTTGTTTTCGTCTGCACTCAAAACAATCAGCACAAGTAGTAGGTTGATTTCTAGTGGAGTAATTGGCTTGAAGCTTGCTGGGTGATACTTTCAGGTCTTCCACCAGTATTTGTCGGAGCTTCTTGTTCTCCGCTGTAAGTTCTTCGATGACTTGCTGGTGTTTCAACACCTGAGTGGATAAACAAGTAAATCATTTGGGAAATGTGAAAAATGAGCAATGAACAAGAACAGTGTTTGACTTGTGGAAATGCTCCTACCCTTTGCCTAGAATAGAATGTATACATGATTAACATTGCATAACATATTAGAGCATAAAAGAATTTGGAAGCTTCCCAAAATCCCCCCAGAGGCATATTGATATTCATTCAAAAAGTTTAAACACCCATTTAGGCAATACCATCTTAGAAAGAATCAAATAAAAGAATGATTCAGTTCTTATAATCATTTATAGTCCAAACTTTTCAGGCAACAACATCAACTTGGGAATAAAAATGCCTTCATGACAAGCAGAAAAGAAGTGAAACATTACCATTTGAAGGAGGTTGTTTTCAGATTTCAAGCGTCCAACCTGCAACATATTGCCAAAGAATTAGGCATGATATTTAGAGATCGCAGAAGACATATGATGCCTTGTTGATAAGTTGGAAGAATGTCTTGTATTTATCAGCAAGTGTTTTCCCGAAGGACCAAGTAAAATATGCAAAGCACAAAAGATTTTGATGGTCCATGGACATATTGCTTCCTTTATAGTTGTTCACAAGAGAACCATGCAGGTATTTGCTATTGCAATCTCATAAAAAGCACTGGTAAACAAGAAAAAAATCCAGGAACAAAAATTATAAAAAGTAACAAAAAAGATCAGAAAATATTTCATGCTCAAATCAATGCATAGTGTGTTTTAACTAACTACTAGCATGAAAAGAAGATGACAAGTCTACACTTTACAATTACAAGGAAATTATTTGAAAATCTTTTGCTTATACCCAGTTTACATTCCAAAATGCAAAGATGGAATGACTTCTGAATTTCAAACCAAGTTCAATGAGATATCACAATGGAACATAAATAAAGAAGTGGTGACCACCAGAGTCAAAACAGAAATTTGCTGTGTTTATGGTTCACAGGCTTACGTTTCTCACATTTCCCGTATAATTATTTTATAACATACCTTGAACTGCCTTATAGAGGCCAAAGTTAAAATTAGAAACCTCCTGGTCCTCATCGTCCAGTGACTTAAATCAATAAATGAAATCACTAAAACATTACATCAAAATATTTGCAAGCCTTTTAACCTAATTAGTTAAGTGGTATAAATTTTATTTTCTTTTTTTTTTTATGAACCAGTGATAAAACCTGAAAAAATGAATCAAGCCCAGTCAAGGCATGCCATCAACAAGTAAGAAAAAGACTCGAGTTAAAAACAAAGCATAATACCAATGCATAATATCTCAAGGAAGAACATTCAAAATTTTATTTATAATCAAAAGAAACCTGCTAATTAAACAGATCAAGGAGGCAGATAATGGTTCTTACTGCTTCATTTTGGTTGTTGTCCTGTTCTTTCAGAATTGGATTCTGAAGAAAACTGCTAAGGACCTTTTCTGCTCGACTACCAAAAGGTCCATCAACCAAACTGCTTGTTGGCAAGGAGTTGTCATAGCCTGAATTTGGATTCGTACTTCCATATCCGAGCATGCTTTGAGAAGTTTGGTTCGGAAGTCTTGTTGCCAGTTGTGTGATACTTCCTGATGGTTTCTGGATTGGGGGTCCATTCATGTTACTCATGCCACTTTGTATAGACATTGGAGACACACTTTGACCAATTGATAAATTGGGAGCCACACCGAATTTCGTCATCATTTTTGTCATCATTTGCTAATGAATTTGATATTAAAATTCAAATACATGAGTAATAAGAAACATTACTTGTCTGCAACTATGTGTTTGTGTTCACATAAACAAAAGAAAATAACACATACTATGAGATTGTGATGAATCTTCAGCAGCACCCCAGGTTTCACAGCAAGACCTGACATTGAACAGTTAGTTTTTCAGCTATTAAATACAGATATAAATAGCAGATAAAAGGCTTCCGATGCAGAATAGAAAATGCCAATGTGAAATGAACCAACACATGCTCAATTCAGCTTAAACTGTTTATTGCATATAAATAAAGTTCCAGCAAAAAATGACATCCGTTCCAAGTTGACCCCTTTAAGATCTTTTTGAACATTAAATTGTATAGACCCAGTATCACTTCATCTGATGCAACCCACAAAAAGTGACCTTGATGATATACGAGTAATCTAGGCTATTATCATATGCATATAAGATGTATTCCTACTTAATGGCTGCCCACCAGGGCAGAAACACCGAGTTAGTCATTGAATAGCAGCCATAGTTCAAATGCCAGTGGCGTAAATCAAGGGGGCACATGGGACAAAAAAATGGCAACCTCACATTTTAAATAACTGAGTTTGAGTAAGTTATTCTAGAAGGTCTTATGAGATTTGCAATATCTTTGTCATACATCAACATAGAATGAGATAATGTTCAAACATAATATCTCTAGAAACATTTTTGTGATGAATGTATGTGTGACAGGAATAGATTAGTTAACTCAAGAAGAGAAGGTTAAATCCATTGACTTGGAATAAGCTATGGAGAAAAAAAATGGATTCCAACATATAGGAAGAAAGGTAGATGCTGATGATAGAGGACTTAAGTATGAACTGCTTGTGGAAAGTTTCTGCATTATCAATCAAAAAGTAGGTGTAACTTAACAATGTCTATAACACTCACAAATAAGATAGCAATGAAACAATTTAATGGTAGAATGTACCTACTCCAAAGCCATGGCCAAAACCAGCTCCACATCCCATGCCTACTTCAATTCTCTTAGCTCCCATCCTCCGCAACTGAAAATTGAGAAAAGTGAATTGAAACGAGCATACCATTTTTTTACAGAACAACCAGAAGACAGAACAAGATGTCAATATGTGGAAAAAGTTTGACTCACAGCATCATTTACAGGCCGCCGGAGACCAGAAATGACATCAGTTGCACCTCTTCCTGCACTCATAATTGGCCCAACCATCGGTACTGCCCCTGCATTATGATTTGATGAACAATTAACTTAGATATAATGACCAAATAAAATATAGGCAAGCACATCAGACTTTCTCGGTCATTAAGTGTGTTTCATTAAGACAAGGCAGCATCAATCACCTAGTTTCATTCCCGCACACCATAACTATAAGGCTTGGGAAAGTCTTGATTATCAAAAGTGGGCAATGTTGATTGAAAAATTAGTCAATTTTGGGATCATCGCTAAATAACTCTAAATTCAGCCTAGTCCTAATCATACATACACTGATATTGTGTGAAAAACCTATTTATCTTTCACATTAACTTTCATAGAAGAATCCATAACCAAAAAAATATAATCAGAAATAATGCATTGTCTTGCAGGCTAACGGCTTTCATTACTATTTTTCCTTTTTCACTGATTGATATTTATAGGATGATCAATAAACAATCTTTGAATTTGAATATTTGGTCATAAAGTCTTCAAAGTACTGTAGAACATTGGTCTTCTCCAAGAAATTTAACAATTCCAGCAGCCTTTCTATAGAAGCACAGGGATTGATACAAATTCTTCTCTAGTCCAGTTGTAATGACATGCTAACTGCTAGCAGTTAAACGTGAACCATCTTAATAGAAAAACAAAGAACAAACAACAATCAATATCAATCAGAGCAGAACGTAAAACAATCGTATTAGTGATTTTCAAAACCTAATGCAATCAACTGTCCCTGCTCCACCCAAAATCAAAGTCACAAACTTTGTCCTAACTACACATTTTATTAACAAAACTAAGCACGGCACAATATTCCACAAACAAAAAAAAAGGAAAAACACTGTACATGGGACTTCAGGCAGAGACTTGGGATGGGTTTCACCATTCTGGGGTTTAAAAAATTTCCCAAAATTCATCTTTCCCCAATTACACAGAGAGAGAGAAAATGAGACAGAAAGAAAGATAGAAAAGGAAGGGTTACTTACCAAAATTTATAGGGCTACCAACGCCAATACCAAAACCACAACCGACGCCAAAGCCAGTAAATACTTGAAGGAATTTGAAAGTAAAGGGATTTTCTGTTCTGATTCCTTGAAATGGCTTCGGCTGACTGCTTATTAAAATGCTATTCTTACTACTACTCTCCATTCTTCAACAAGCCTCAGTCTCTTTATGTTTTTGAATTCCTTTCTCTATCTCCAAGCAAAGGCTTCCTTAGCTCTAAAACCTTTAGCTCTTTCTGTAAAACGCTCCCTGGTTTGTCTGTCTTCTAGCAGCGCAAAATCTAGGTGCTGTGCGCGAGTGAAACTCGTCGATGGATTCTCTGCTGACAGAACTTGAGTACTGGGTGAAAAATTGAAGGCTTAATTATTGAAATGGGCTCAATTGGGCTTTGAAAAAGACTAAAATTATTGGGCTTTGGAAAAGACTAAAATGTCCGCATTGTTGTCCTAACTAGTCTGTTGAAACAGAATGTCATATTGCGCCAAACAGTTTAAAAGGTAGCTGGTTTATTGTATGTAAAATTTAGAGAGAGAGAATTTTAGAGGGAGAGAATTTAGAAAAGTGTATTAATGCACGTATGGCCATTGAATCAAATCAGCAATTACAAGATTGAAAATAAAGCTAGGAGGGACAGCAGCCTACTCTAGTAGACCAAATAGAGAATTGCTAGAAGTAGTTAAGCGATGCGTTACACCATTTAGAGAGAGAGAATTTAGAGAAGTGTATTAATGCACATATGGCTATTGAATCAAATCAGCAATTACAAGATTGAAAATAAAGCTAGGAGGGACAGTAGCCCACTCTAGTAGACCAAACAGAGAATGGCTAGAAGTAGTTAAGCGATGCGTTACACCATTTGTTAACCTATAAACATGAGAAATAAAATGCCCGAAACGAAATAAATTACTTTGAATTTCTAATAAAAGGAAAAAGTAATTTGAATTTAAGTCTTCCAAACGAATTTTGAATGATTAAATTTTTGTTACAATTGAACTCATGTTACTGATCATATTTATGACTTATTTCATAATTTTTATTTTTATGAAAGTTTGATCAAACATGTTTTCATTGTGTTTTATTTACATTGGAGAAGGTGAAAGACAGTAAATATTCTCAAGTAGATTCAAATTTCCAGCAATGGAAAAAGTGCATTCCTAGTCCAAAAAATCTTCATCGTAGTCGTTTGGCGACAATGCTATTTCTGGAACTATCATTCCATCATACGACGACCAAATGTGCAAACTTTCAATACTATAGCCAAGCCAAATCCTAAACTTTCATGAGTCTTCCTCGAACAACTTCCCTCCCCCAATCCCAAAAAAGGAAAAACAAGCAACAAAATTATTTATAATTCAAAGAAGATTCGCAATTGCCAAATTGGTAGGGGGTTAAATACACCAGAAGTTGCTGAACTTGTGTTGCAACATTTCAAGGAGTTTAGCAACTGACTTGAACAAATATGAAGTTTAGCAACCAAAACAGTAAAGATTGCAAAGTTCCCCAACCAAAACAAGAGAGATCAATGTATCAACAAATTTTGTATATTCCTGAAAATAAGAATTACAAAGAAAATAATTAAGCGGTTACAATCTCTATTTGAATCCTCTGATTCTTCTCTTTGCGATGAACACGATGCGAGGGTCTTGACGACTTGATCTCGAATCAGTTGATCTTGATTTGGTTGAATTTGTTTTGAACTTTACACGATGCGAGGGTCTTGACGACTTGATCTCGAATCGGTAGAGCTTGATTTGCGTGACTGCAGAGCTTTGTGGACGATCTTTGGACGAGCCTTCGAACTTTGAGGAGAGCTTTGTGTCTTTGATCGGTCAGAGCTTCGGAGTCTTTGATTTGCAAGAGCTTCGGAGTCTTCAACTTGTCAGAGCTTCGGAGCCTTGAATTTTCTGTCCTTTCAAATGAAGAGAGGTAGTCTATTTATAGGGATTTTGGGATGCTTGCCCATTAAGTGAAGCGTTTTGATGATTAGTCCACTTGGCGCGTTTCTATTGGTCCCTCCTTTTTGATATTATCACATAATTTATTTAATGTGATAATTATCAAATATTTAATAAAATAACCAATTAATATTTAATTTGGTTATTTTATTTAAATTTTATTAATTAATTAATAAGTATTAATTAATTAATATTTTTTATAATTTCCGTGCAAACAATAACAATTGCACTGTCTTCTGTAAAAAAGATAAAAATCACTATATTATTTATAAGAAGAAAAAAGGTTATTATTACAATTTATTTATTCATTGGTGTGAATCAAGCAAATAAGAAAAAAAATGAAAAAAAAAAAAGCTGCTACAAAACTTAAATAAAAACTATAATTTTAAGAATATTTTTATATATAATGGTAGTTAAAAAATAAGCCAAAAACTGAAAATAAATAAATAAATAGATTTTTTTTTTTTTTGAGGGAAACAACCTGGATATTATCATTAATTCTAATCAAGGAAACAAATTCATTACAAATTTGTGGGATTTCCTCCATCCATAGCTGCTCATTCAATTCTTTTTTTTTTTTTTGATAAAAGGACTAGTCGCAAAAGAAGACTAGGCATGCTCGTAGTTTTATAACGAGAATAAGAAATCAGAAGTACAACAATTGTCGGAAAAAATGCCTTCCCATAAATTGTACAACTCATTTTCCTAAGACCATCAAGCTAACCAAAGGACTAAGAAATTAACACTACGTCGACAAGGATTAATAATAGAAAAAACAAATATGAAAACTCAAAATCAGAGGTACAGCAGAAATTTTTCGTTGCTTCTAGTAGATATTGAGGAATTCCATCAAACATGTGGTGTTCATCTTCCTTCTTCTATGTTGCCCACTTTAGCACCAACTAATTTCATTTTTTTCTTTTTTTTTTATCAAAACGTTTTCTCCCTAATAGGCAGTCACATACATAAACTAAATCAGCTGAAGAAGCAATAGTCAAATTCGGTCGTAGATCGGAAAGGAAAGTAGCAGGAGATCCAATATGAAGGTTGTCGACAAGCATAAATGGATCCAGCCACAAAGTAGAGATGAAGCCAGCAAGAGTAGCAAAGAGCATGTCTAGAGCTCAAGCTAATCTAAGTGAAGCAAAGGAGCACAAATCTGATCTAAGCGAAAGAAGAAGGGAATGTTGCTGCAGTACAAGAAGGAAAATTACACACAAGCAAAATAAAAAATTGCACAGAGGCGAAAAAACAAAGAAAATTGCACAGAGATAAAAAAATTACACTATTCTTTTAGAGAGAAAGACATAAGCAAATGATTATTGGATTATCGGGAAAGAAAAAAAATAGGGTGGCCGCCGCCGATATTTTCAGGTGGCCATGGCGGCCACAAAGATGGACAAACTCTGCTCAGTCAATTCTAAATTAAAGGAATACTTAGCTAATTGAAGGGCTACCATGTTAGCTGTTCTTCTCACAAAAATGACATCAAAAGCCAGAAAATCCTAGCCTGGTATTACTGCTGGAATTTTGCCATACGAGGTATCCAATTCTATTTCTTTCATTTTCCTGACAACCAAACAGATTGCTAGTTTTCGTGAATTTTTATTTATATGTTTGCAGGGTTCGATTTGATTTCTTTCTCTACGTAGATCTTTCACATTTGGCCAAGCACAAACTGGGAGTTTATGAGTTTCTCTAGCAAAACCTTATGGTATGGACAGGTGATAGTGTCGTCTCCTATTCAACAAAAACTGATATTTCAAAAATAAAATGTGAATATTAAAATTGATAATATAGATAATTTAATACTATAGGATATGGCATTCATTTATGATATTAAAATTGAATTAATATAGTATATATAATTTTAAAAAAATTAATATAGTTATGCAAACATAGTTAACCATAAGTTGAAATTATAAAAATTAAAATTAACTATAAGATACATGTTTTCCTATATT
>CATIWJ010341432.1:0-10554 GCA_949640765.1 Croton laevigatus | reverse complement strand
CCTCTAAACAAACTGAAAAAACAAAGAGCAATCTACCTCTAAAGCTTGGATCTGGAGCTAACAAACTTGGATCTCATGAAAAACACGTAGATCTTAAGAAAAGGGAGTAGATTTGATCTTGATCTTTCAAAACAAAAAGATGAAAGGCAGCGAATGAAGAGAAAATGATGAATGTAAAGATTGTAATTTATAGTTGTACGCATTATAATAAATGTAAAGATTGTAATTTATAGATATATTATTTTAAACTTAATAGAATACAAGCTTCTAATGAGTAATTCTATTTTTGTCTAAAATTACAAAATTTAATGGTTAGAATGTTTTTTTTTTTTAATTTTGAACTATAAAAAATTTAATAATAAAAATATCCTAAACATTTTTTAATGCTACCTCCATTGTAGAAAGAATGTTAGAATATATTTTTTCCCAAAAAAAAAAAATGTCCCTTTGGTATAATAAATGTAATTTTTAATTTTTATCCTTTTAATTTAAAAAGATAATTACGTACTAAAATAATAAATAAAACTAATTATGTAAAGATTGAAAATGATTTCTTTTATTTTAAGTTTGCTTAAACATAATGATTTTTATATTTACTTATGATTTTCAAGTATTTACTCATGTTATCAAGGTTGCTCCAGATCTATACATAGAAAAATTCTAAGTAAAAAGTTGGAAACCTTTTCATGTAAAAACAAGTTAACATTTGTTTGATTAATTCTAAATAGAATTGAAAAATACAAGAAGAGAGTATAAATAAATAAATTGATAAATATTATTCAATAAATAATCTAAAGATTTAATTAATAACATTTAAATCAAAAGTAATATTAAAATAGTGAAGAAGAGAGAATTGAATAATAAACAAATAAGTATTTATTAAGACAGAAAATGTATAAGAATGATCAAGTACGTAAAACTGAAATGTTAATCTATTAAAAAGCTTATTCAAATGGTGTGTTAGAAGATAAAAGGATTTACGATAAATTCAAATCTAAATTAGGAATATAAAATAAAAAACAAGCATTTTATTATTATCCACGATAAAGAAAATTAATAAAGGAAATAATTTAAGAAAAAAATTTATCAAAAGTTTAAAATGAAATATAAGATCATCATTTGTCAATAATTCAATAATAAAATGAAGTACGATAAATTATTAGAATCAAAGATTATTATTATTACTATTATTAAAAGACAAAAATAAAAGAGGGAAATTAAATATAGGTGAAAGCGCAAAAGAGTCAAATCAATTAAAGATATTTTAAATAAAAAAACACGTGTAAAAATTTAATGGAAAACAAATGTCTAACTTTTCGTTTAGCCAAATAATAGTACACGTGTTCTATAAAAATTGGAAGCTAGCGTAAGTATGGCAGTTTTCTCTGTGTATATATATAAGAGGTTAAAAAGTGTCCACAAGGTGGAAGAGAACGAAAACGAAAGAGAAAGAGAAAGAGAAAGAGAGACTTGGAATTGCAAACGGGTATTCAATTTCAATTCAACAATTATTTAACATACACTCAACATCGATTCAATTTTGATTCAACAATTATTCAACACACATTCAACTTCGATTTAAAAATTATTCAACACACATTCAACATCGATTCAAAAATTATTCAACAATTATTCAACACACATTCAACTTTGATTCAACAATTATTCAACACACATTCAACATCGATTCAACTTTAATTCAATAATTATTCAACACACATTCAACATCGATTCACAATTATTCAACACACAATCAACATTGATTCAACTTCAATTCACAATTATTCAATTACAAAATTAATTTATAATTCTATTAATGTAATTTTTTAATAATAAAATTTAAAAACTTTTAAATTATTCTATAGATATATACATATATAGTCCTTTTTTTAAATTTTAATATAATAAATTCTGAAAAATTTTAAATTTCAATTTCAACATTTCTAAATTTTAATTTTTAATTTGAAAAAACAAAATCATTAACACTATTATTATTATATAATCATAACACAATCAAATAACAGAATCATTAAAACTTGGTGTCTGATTTTCCCACACCGTTGCACCACTTGGAGTAGAGCAATGACTTATTATGCTAATTCAAGTAGGGGTGGGCATTTTCGGTTTTGAAAATAGCAAACCGATAAAAAACCGAACCTAACCGAAAAATTCGGTTCGGTCAAAAACCGAAATTCAATATTCAGCTAAATTGCCATACACAAAACACGTTATTTCAAATTGAAATAAAAAATTTCTACCTCTTTTTAGATAATAACAAGAATTCATTGATTTTTTTTAGAATCAAACTTAAATCACAATTGAATATTAATTAAAAGGCCAAAATCATCATTCAATTTTTCTTTTCTTTTGCCCAATGCTAATACAGTTCTATTTAAAATAACAAATATTACAAATAGCATCACTATACAATTGAGAAACAGAACCATAATTTCAGTAGGAATACCATAAAAAGCTAAAAATCCATTAAAATCAATTAGCCTAAACAAACAAACTCACGCAACTTAATAATAATTAAAATAGTAACAAGCTCTGCCCAAAAAAAAAAATGCAAAAATCAAGAGTATTCAATCACAATCGAATTACAATATCAAATAAGAACAGAAATTTTTTTCAATCACTATCTAAAAGCTCAAAATCTTAAACAATCAAACAATGAACAACAAGATTTAGGATCCATACCATAGAAATGAACAGGAACAAATTTGAAGAAAAAAAAAAAAGAAAAGCATGACAGAGTAGCACTAGCTCTAGATCGCCGATGAGGATGAACAAAGGTTCGTTGAGTTTCCCTACAACAAATCGCAACTTTCTTATTCCAAATCTCTCAAAGAACGATCAATATGCATAAGGAGTAGATTGTCAGCGGCGGCTTGGCTAGGTGGCGGTGAAGCAGATCTTCAACAGGGCATGATTTGTGGCGGTGGAGCCGATCTTCAACGGACGTGATTTGTGGTGGTGAAAGTAGATCGACGAGGAGAAAAAGAGTGGTGGAGCCGATCTTTAATGGGACGTGATTTGTGGTTGTGCCTGTGAAAGTAGATCGACGAGGAGAGAGAGTGGTGGAGCGTCCGGGGCCATAAAAAGGAGGAGGAGAGAAAGAGTGAGTGGTGGAGCCTCCACTGTGGAGGAGCAAAGAAAGAAAAGAGGTAGAAAAAGAAAAAAGAGATGAAGAGAGAATAAGAAGGAGAGGATTAAGAAGAAGAGAGAGGTGGCACTTTGAATTTAGGGTTAGCATCTTTGGTTTTGTGGAGAAAAGGACTATATATAGGGAAGGTTCGATTTTTGGTTCAGTTCAGTTTTTAAACACCCAAAACCGAAAGCCGAATCGAATATTTTGATTTTTCATATCTTCTAACCGATAATCGAACCGAACTGTTCGGTTAACCGAATTTTCGGTTCGATTCTCGATTTTTGGGTTTTTTTACCCACCCTTAAATTCAAATGGCGCAATAAGCCATTGCTCCACTCCAAGTGGCGTAATGCTATTCACATAAACAAAAAACACACTAAAATGGGAAATTGTTTTAAAAGCATAGCAAAATGGGAATTTTCAAGTTTTCCACACTAGATTGGGAAATATTATTCCCAAATACACCAAATAGGTAAATAACCTGAAGACCAAACATTAGAAGTTACACCATCATAACCTTTGTCTTTGAGAACCTGCAAAAGGATAATATAATATAAGATATGATACCTTTGCAGCAGAATTAAAGAATAAAATCTATCAATTTTTAAGTACAAATTGTTGATTAAAATAAATGATCATTCGACACTAATAAATTAACAGTAATTAATTATATAATCTACTACTAGTATTAAATTCTGTAATTTAAAAAGTCATGATTTGATTATATGTAGACAAAACTTGTTCAA
This sequence comes from Croton laevigatus, assembly GCA_949640765.1. Lineage (NCBI taxonomy): Eukaryota > Viridiplantae > Streptophyta > Magnoliopsida > Malpighiales > Euphorbiaceae > Croton > Croton laevigatus. The sequence goes on along the minus strand of CATIWJ010341432.1, from coordinate 6,657 downwards.
CCCTTTTATGCCGAACGTCTTGCTCTCTGTCATGGATTTTAATGGCAACGCAATCATCAGCTTTGACATTTTTAGTGAACTTCACCTTGGCAAAGGTGCCTTCACCTAAGGTCATTCCCAACTCATACTTCCCGACTTGCAGCAGGTAACTTCAAGCTCATTCTCTCTCTGCCGTTAGATTAAAAAAAATCAAAACAATGATCAACAAAAAATATACGGCTACGAATTATTAGCGTTGAGCAATGCCCCTATAACCTACCGGCAAACACAAACTTCAAGTTTTATTAAGAGTTGCAGAGGAGACGAGATAGAGTGAAAGAAGGAAGCGGTAGAGAAGATTTGAGCATGGAGAAGAGAAGAAGAAAGACTGTGGGGTCCATAGGATGATGAAGTGGGCCAAAGTACAGCTATGATGAATTAGAAACAGAATAACAAAACAAACGCGTCTTTAACAATAAACAGAAAACAAAAAATAGTACCGTTTTTACAATTAAAATTTGTAAATGCCGAAACTCAATTTAAAATCATTTTCAATTTTTTTTTTAAAACGGAAAAAAAAGTGGAGCCGTATTTCTATATAACCCTTCCATTTAGCATTCTTGTTTGAGCCGTGCTGGTTTCCTCTTTTTTTTAAAAAAAAAAAATAAAAATATAGATTATTTGCATTATTTCCGAAATCAATATTAGATGGTCGCATTTTATAAATTTACCTCTATTTTAAAAATATTACATAAAATAATTAGAACCGTTGAGACTATTAAACTCAACGGTTCTACTTATTTTATGTGATATTTTTAAAACAGAGTCAAATATGTAAACTGCAGCCCTCTAAAATTGATCTCGGGACTAATACAAACAATCTATAATTTTTTTTTTTCCAAAAAAAAAAATTTTTTTTTTTAAAAAATGATCTTTATATAAGGACGACCTTATACAAAATGAAATTTTTCACTATCATCAATCAATCTCTAACTAAAAGGATCAAAATGAAATTTTTCACAATCAAAACTCATCTTTGATTTTCAGCGATAAATTAGGCAAATGAGTATATCAAATTGAAACCATCAATGTGAGGATTCATTATCTATCTTTATAACCAGAAAAGCACCATTTATGCAATTGAGTTTCAGCTCGCACCACCCGTATTATGACCCACCCGTGACAATTATTAACTAGCATATAAAATTACAATTATTTTATATCACTGCTCTATAAATATGGAGCTTCTCCTAAATAAGTAGCTCTTTATTTAATTTTTAAGCATTCTCCAAACAAATAAGCTATTTTTTGCCTTTGAAAAAAAAAAGATCTTTTAAAGTTCTTTTTCAACATTTAAATTGTATCCAACTCTTCAAATCCTTCCAGAAATAATAATTTAATAAATTCATTTTTAGTTTCTTTATTAGGCATTTAGCTACTACTTATATAATTCATTTATAATTTCTTACCTTCGAAGAAGAAGACAATAAGGAACGAGCTAATCAATTTGAAGTTATGCCTATAGCACGCATTGAGCAAGTGCCTAATGTTGGAGACCAAGGAGAAGAGATCCATGAGAAAAGAGATTATTATGGGATGATGAATAGAATCTCTTTCTTGTTTTTCAAATCTCATTCTTTTCAAGTTTTTATGCTCTGTGTTCATGCTTTGTGTGCTTTAATTTATTTTTTTTTATATACTTCAACTTATCTTTGTATTATTAAAATTGCATCACCAAAATTAAATTAAAAATTGCTATGGACATCCATGGTTTTCTAAAAATAATTGGAAAAATTCATGATTTTGCCCATATCATGTGTAAGAAACCATGGGTTAGAGTTACACTTATATATTTAGTTAATATTTTGGTTAGTTAGAAATTCTTATAAATAGGAGGTAGTGTGCAACTCATACCATAAAGTCATCAACTCATCAATCTTCTTTTCAAGCAATCTAAAGTAGTAGAGTAAAGAGAGTTAAGAGAGAAATCAAAGTAACAGAGTGAGTTATAAGAGTAAAAGTAGTCTCTTGTAATAATTTTCTTTAATCAAAGTTTTCTTTCACTTTAGTCCATCTCCATTATTTCAATTTAGTCCTTCAATTAATTATTTTCTACAATTGGTATCAAAGCCTAGGTTGTCAAAATCAAGGGAAATACCTAGACTATTTTAAGTAGGCGCTGTGTGGTTGCAGCTTAGACTGATCTTCCATATCTAAAAGAACTTTTCTTGGTGTTTTATTTCATTTAGGTAGTTATAAATATTTTGCCCATGTACAGTTTTAACTGTGAAGTTTGTCATCTTCAAAATTTCTTGTTGAATTACGAAGCTACTAAACCAAGACACGATGGCAGAATAAGTAATGTTGGGAGCATAAAAAACCTCAGCAACAATAATTACGGTATATAGAAGACCTACATGGAGTCATACCTACAAGGTCAGAAACTTTGGGAGGTTATTGCCAAGATAGAGACCACACCACCACAGGATGATAATCTTCTAAACAAATGGAAGATTAAAGTTGGAAAGGCAATGTTCACTATAAAGACTACAATAAAGAGGAAATGATAAAGCATGTCACAGAAGGTTCCACACAAAAAGAGGCTTGGGACTTACTTGCCTCTCAATTTGTGAAGAAAAATAATGTAAGACTAAGGTCTTGGAGAGTGAGCTAATGTCTATCACACAACGTGATATGACAATTAGTTAATACTTCATAAAGATAAAGTCTCTCTGCAAAGAAATTAGAGAGCTAGATGAGTCTTCCAGATAGGATGAGTCGGATTATCATTCAGGGGTTAAGACCTCAATACAAAGGTTTTATTAATGCAGTTCAAGGGTGGTCAACACAACCTTCGATTGAAGAATTGGAGAATCTGTTGGTGAGTTAAGAAAATCTAGAAAGGCAAATGGATGGAGTATCATCAAATACAGAAAAGGTGGCACTTTTCACCAATAGAAAGAAGAATCTAGCTCGTGATCAACTGAGAGGGTAGACATAAGAAGGTTCCCAATTAGGGGAGCAAAGTAAACTGGAGAAAGTTCTAAATCAGGGGTAGTTCAACAGAGTCGGTTCCATAAAAATCGTGAACTGAAAACCGAACCAAAATTGTATCGAAAATCGGTTCACCAAGTAGTTCAGTTTGATCTATGGTTTTGAAAGTATAAAAATTAATTGGTTCAGTTCGATATTCAGTTTTGAGTGTTTGAAAACTATATTGAATAGAAAATCGAACCTTTGATATAAAAACCCTTGTCTTCCTCATTTTAGGTTAAAAAACCACCCATTCTCTGTTCTATTATTTCTGTGTTACCGCTCCTCCTCTCTATTCTCTTCCTCATCTCTTTGTTTCTTTCAAGTCACCTATTATATTTCCTCCTTCAAGCTGCCGACACCACCACTATAACCACCCAACATCGACGCCTCAACCCTAAATCACAATAAGCCAACATGTGTTTGCTACTCCTTCTCAATATCCCAACCGTAATTTACCTTACCAGTATCATCAATACTCTCCTGGATACTATCCTTCACACTGTATGACGTATGGTCCAATAATTAGATTTTCTCAACTATTTCTGATTAGCGTGAGCAATCGATACCCTTCGATTATTCTCTTATTATGCCAATGGCCACAAAATCCCAGTTAATTACAGGATTAATCTTACCGATGCCACCGCCATATTCTTCAGCTTCCTTTACCTCTACTAACAGCACCAACACTCTTTTTATGGTCAAGCGACTGAATCTATCGGTGTCGTTTTTCAATGGCAGAGGTACTGATTTTCTATACTATACACTCTATTTTTAGTTATTTTTTTATAGGTATTGTTTAGTTTTATGGAGTTTTTTTTTTTTGTTACTATCCTCTTCTCTCTCGAGTCTTGATGAATTGAAAATTTACGATTTAGGATTTGTATTGTAATTGAAATTTTTCATTCAAATTTGTAATAGATTGATTTGTATTGAATAGTTTAAAGTGTTGTATTTAAGGTTAATTGTTGAAATGTTGAAATTTTGTTCATAATATGGGTTAAAATTATATTAATGTTGAACTTCTGTTTATGAAATTCAAGAATTGTAGCTTTTGACCATGTAATTTTTGGAGCAGGGAATTTTCGATTTTTAAACCGAACCGAGGGGTACCGAACAAAAAAATTGGTTTGATTGCTATTCAGTTTTTTTTCTTAGCAGTTTAATTTTCGATTTCAATTTTTGAGATTTGGTTTTTAATTCAGTTTACCATTTTTGCTTCGGTTATGCCCACCCCTGAGTGGGAGATAAAATAGCAAGTGTTACTTCTACGGGAAAAAAAAAAGACATTATGCCAAGGATTGTTGGCACATTAAAAAGAATATGAAGAGTAATGCAACAAAGGTCTTAGGGACTCAACAAAATGAACTTGAGTAGAATTTTGAGGCAATGTTTGCATATGTAGAAACAGTGCAAGAAGAGGGTTGTAATACCCCTTCTAGGCCTTATAGGAGATCCCGAAGAAGTGCTACATACTGGTACTGGAGTTATATTATACTATTATATACTAGTTAGTTAGGCAGGCATACATGTTATACATGGGATACATTTTATACTTAATTTTTAGTCAAATTTCTACAGAAATTTCACCATAGTTCCGTCTAGGAATGGACAAACCGTGAATAGTAACAGCGACTATACACTGAGATCCTGCAAAGAAAATATCTCAAACACTTCGGCAATCTGTCCTTATACCCTCACTCCTCAAATTAACCAAAAATAAACACTTTTATAGTCTCAATTAACAACTCAGTTCAAAAAAATATTTCAACAGATACCAAGTGTACAAAACCTAACATTTATTTGGGAGGACTAGTATTATTTATATACATGCCACTATAATGTTCTAATACAGAAATAAAAGGACCTTAGTGCTGCGTGCTGCCGGTATCGGAACTGGAGTCTACTATAATCTTTACCTGTTAACCTACGAGTTACAGGAAATAACTCGCTGAGCAAATTGTGCCCAGTGGGTACCTTAACTTATAAAAGTAGCATTTAAATAAATAATAGGCATAAGAAAAACAGATAATAAAACTAAGTTATAGAATACTTTTGAAATGGTGCAGATGAAACATACAAATAAATGAAAATATTTATCAGCATAATACATTTAGTTACTGCGCTCTACTGGTTACTAGCTGAACTTGGGATAAGACAATTCCATATAATAGTAATCCAATATTGGTCACAAATCCAATAATCGCAGTACCGAAGTACTGAAACCACTGAATAATTTCCATATCAGATAACTATATAATAATTCGCCGAGAGTTTTACAACACTTCGACTATACTCGTCGGATGCTTTGCAGCACTCCGACTATAAGCATAAATGGCGCCAATCCATTTCATAAAATCCAAATCCATATACTGCGGACCGCTTTTACTATATAATATATGACGGGTCATATTCTTAACACCTAGTTCGACTTAAACCAAGTAGAGCATTACATAGATATTCAATACAATGAACTTTAATCACACATTTTATTTGTTAAATTTCAGAATTTTCTCTATTTAAACGTCAACTTTGAAAAATCATATCAAATAATTTACACGTCCAATAATTCTAAACTTTTTACTGGAAGTCGCTTAACATGTGTACAATGCGACATAAAAATTTCGGACCCAGCAGAGCTGAACCCAATACCGAAACTATCCTCAATATCAGACTGTTCCAATTACTAACTGCAGCCCGAAAATTAAATCGGTTCACTTATAATCCTTCGTTAAACCAGTTTGAAATTATTTTTCATGTAAACTAGACTTATCAAAGCACAACATATCCGAAATTCAGCTTGAAAATATTTTTCTTGATTTTTTTTAAAAATCCTGGAAGTTGGCTGACTTGTAGGGGAACCTGCTGGCAGCTTCACTGTTTTGGTGATTTAATTCCGTTTCTTTCACTACATATATTTAAAAGCAATTATGCATGGAATTTCACATAATTCACACATTAAACACATCAACATGGCCATTAAGGACCCCTTAGGGTTCGGCCCAAGCATGAACAAAAAGGGAAAAATGAAAATCAACACAAGTAAGGTACCAAACCTTTGATTCAAGCTTGCCTTAGCACTTTAGGCTTCTTCTCTATGCTTTTTTTCTTGATTTCCTATAAGAATCATATGTTTAATAAGCACCTAAAAACCCTAGGTCATAAGAACATAACCTTACATGATGATTTCTTGTAATTTCTATTAAATTTCCTAGTTACATAAGCTTATATCACTTTTCCCATCAACCATCACTTCATCTTCAACCTTAGAGAAAAACTCAAATTTTTCCCTTTCTTCCAATTCTAGGGTTCATATGAGATGCCATGGGAAAGGATGATTTAACTCATGTACTTGTTAATCTAACCTAGAAATAGAAAAACTAGACAAAAATTCATAGAATTTAAGTGCGAAATTAAGATTTACCTTAGGACTTGATCTTCTTCTTCTTCTTCTAATGGTGGCCGAATATTTTGGAGAGAAAAGAGAGAGTTTTTAGTTTAATTTTGTGTCTTGAAAGTTCTTATATTTGATGAGTAATAATTTCTTTTTGATTTATTTATTTTTCTTGATTTTGGTTGGTTAAAAGATGTGATTCATCACTTTGATTGGCCACCATTAAACCAACACATAAATCAACATTTTTT
>CATIWJ010341423.1:0-22950 GCA_949640765.1 Croton laevigatus | reverse complement strand
CGAAATTTTAGACACTCTAATGACTCTTCAGAGGTTAGGGATCATTTTATAGACTAGATTACACTATTAATTTTTTGTATTTTAGTTTCCATTATTTTAATTTACTATTTACTTTTTGACAAATTCTCTAAATATCAAATTAAATTTCATTTCTTGTCTCCCACTTATTTCCCACTAATTTTATCAATAATTTCACTTCAATTATGGTGTGTGACAGATTTAAATTTTACTTGTATTAAAATTTAATTACAATTTACTTTTAATCCATTTTTATCCATATTTTTCATTTAATTGTAAACTCTTCAAATTATATCTTTAATATGTGATAAAAATGTCACAAATATTTATTTAATTTTGTCTCTAAAGAAATCTGAATTTTAATTGTACATTTGATACTTAATTTATTTGATTTTACTTATTTTTACTTAATTTCCAAATTAAATTAAATAGGTGTATCTTTGTTTACAAGAGTTTACCATTGCCTAATGGTTTATTTAGAGTTTACTTCATTTTTATCATATTTATACTTGGTTTAATATTTTACTATTTAACTATGGTAAATTTTAAATTTACCGTTTTACCGCATTTTACCCTATGTGATAAAAATTAACCGATTTTCAAAACCTAACAAATTATACTCAAAATACTCATTTGTTTAATCTCATTATTTTCTAAACATTCAATTAAATAAATTTCCTTAAAATAATTCATTATTATAATTTATTTTCCATTTTACAATTTAATCATTTTTCTTATTTGGGTTAATCAAGAATTATTATTTTTAGAATGTTACAAAAGTATTCAGATATATAGTGTTTTTATAATTACATGGACGATGCTATGACCATCCGGGACAAAGGAGATAGAACCGAAATTTAAAGGAAAAGTAGACTAGTGGAGCTAGAATGAGGTTTGATACTTTAACTTTGAAAAGCTATATGATTTTATTTTTAAGTTGATTATTATTTTTAATTTTGATGAGTTGTGATTTTTATTTTATTAAATATTATTGCTTCAATTAAATTGTGGTTTATTGCTTAAATATTTTATGGATTAAATTATTTTTTGTAATATTTGATAAAAGCATTATTTTTAGCAAGTGATATTTTTAATAAATCAAGAAATTTTAAATAGGGCTATTTTATTAAAGTTATGTTGATTTCCAGAAATGAATGTTTTCGAGAATTACATATATAAAACTAAGTTTATTTTAGAGAAATCAAAGCACCTAGAATGACTTAGACAATAATTTTTCAAAAGTGAGTTTTAAATAAAGAAGAGAAATTTTTATAAATTAGTAAAGGAAATTTATTATCTCATTTAAGTAAAATTTCAAGTGGTATTGTACAAAGAGATTATTTTGATGGAAAATATCATAAATCTGAGATAAGTATATTTTTGATAAAAATACCATATTTATTTAAGATAAATATATTCTTGATAAAAATACATTATATTTGAAATAAGTATATTTTTGATAAAAATAAGTTAAAAACTTTTCTATAAATATATTTTTGAGAAAAACATAATGATTTATGATAAAAATATATTGATAAATAATTATTTGATTTATGAGATGGATATTGTGATGGTGTTTATTTCAGAAATTCGATAAAAGTGAGAAAAATACAGTAAATCCAACATTCAATAAATTTTATTAATTCCTCACATATCCAATAAATATTTTATGCTCTACTTAGGTTAAGTTGAACTAGTGTGATAAGGGTATGATGTATCATATACTGAGCAGTACTGCAAATTTTCAACAAATTGAACTGTCATAAGTAGGGGTGTTCATCTTCGGTTCGGTTCACCGAACCGAACCGATAAGTGAAAACCAATATAAACCGAAAACCGATAATATTTTACCGAAACCAAACTGATATGTTCAAAAATCGAGGTGAAACCGAATCAATATTATCGGTTCGGTTCGGTGCGGTGCGGTTTCGGTTAAAAATCGAAAATTAAGGAAAAATTATCAGAATCAAATGTACATTTTAATCAAAATGCATATCTCAAAATAGATCACCCAAAGAAATTATAACAGATTACTAAGATTATCCCAAAGAAATTATTACAGATTACCAAGATATATCAGAAATTACACATTTACAACATCACCAACAGATGAAAATATACAAAATACATTAGAAATTATAACAAATCACCAAAATTTCATGGCCTCACTTCAAGTTCAAGCTACGATTCTGACCTCTTCTGTTTGTAAAAACGGCAACGTTTCTTCTCCAGTTAAGTTTCCGACCACCACTTCCTTCTTGCCGTCGTTTGATGTCGGTCGTCGTGGAGTTTGCAAGGATGTAGCTTCATCATCTTCTCGCTGTTTGCGAAGTTGAAGCGCAGAGAAGATGGCATGGCAGTCGAATCGTAGAGAAGATGGTGGCGGTGGAAGAGACGATGGTTAAAGAAAGAAAAAGGTTAAGAAGAAAAAGATGATGAGAGGAGGCGGCAGTTTAGGGATGGTAGCGGTGGTAGAGACTGGTGGCGGCGGGTGGTAGGTTAAAGAGTGGTAGGTTAGAGAAAGAAGATGGTTAAGAAGAAGAAGAAGATGATGAGAGGAAAAGGCGACACTTTAGGTTTAATGTTAGGGTTAATAGTTTAGGGTTTTAAGAGTATATATATATATATATATATATATATATAGGCAAATCGGTTTCGGTTTGGTTCGGTTTATAGACATAGGGAACCGATAACCGAACCGATAATTTCAGTTCGGTTCGATTTTAAATTGATTATAACCGAAAACCGTATATAACCGAAATTTTGGTTCGATTTTTGGTTCACGGGTTTTTTGAACACCCCTAGTCATAAGGATTGAATTATCATACGGATCAAATTTTTATACGGATTAAATTATAGCGGCTATGGCCGTGAGAATTGCTTTGATTGAATTTTGAATACAGCCGTCTAAAAAATACGGAATACGGAATTTGCATGTGAAAAACCGTGCCATAAGGAATACATACAGTAACTTTATCTCCGCATTCACCTAAATACCTAGTAGAGCCAATTAGTCAACGAAAAGGGAATGGAAGTAATTTATCCAATTTACTAAATATATTATTTGACTATCTATTGTGTTACTTTAATGTGTTTTTGGGAGAGATTTATCTTGCTTATTAATTGATTTTATTAAGAAGTATTATTTGAGAATTTTGAATGTATTTTTAAATACGTTTTGTGTTTTAAAATAATTATTGCTTTTCAATAGTTAAAATATCCACTGAGCATAATTGCTCAGTGAGTTAAGTGTTTTAACTCGTAGGTAATAAAGAGCAGAAGTAGACTCGAGGATTGTGTAGACAAGTCAGATGTTAGCTAGCATCGAAGAATCTATTCGGGTATATCCCTATTATAAATAAGGAATATATGACATGTACTTTAATATTTTAAGTATGTAAGACATATTTTATTTTAGTATGATTGTAATTAAGCGTGGTTGTATTTGATTTTTGGAATAAATTAAATATTATTAACCTTTATGGAAAAACATGTTTGGAATAAATTAAATATTATCAAAAATTTTTAAATCTTTTTAGTTGAACTTTTAATATCAAATAAAAATTAGGAAAATTTTTTCTCAAATCTTTAAGAATTAGGTAAAATTGCTCTAAGATCCTCTTGTATTCAAAATTAGATTTGTAGGTTCTTTAAATTTGTGCCGTGAAATTATCAGGTCCTTCCGATCAATTTTTATTTTTTTTTGGTTCAATTAAGGCTCAAAGTATTTTTTTTTAAAAAAAATTCTTTCAGATTTCTAATGTTTTAGTAAACTGTTCAAAGGTTCTTCTATTTTCAAAATTAGATTTTTGTGTCTCTCAGGTTTGTAACGTCGGTCTATTAATTTTAAAAAGCAAAAGTCTACAATTACAAACAAAAAATATGTATAATTAATTATTAAAAGAAAATCCAAATCCTAATTCAATATAGAAAAATGAAATCTGGCTAGAATGAAAAAAAAAATACTTAGAACATATAAAAGATTGAGATTATGTTAAAATAAAATAAAAAAAGAAAATTCAACAGCCGCCAACATACATAATCCATTAGTTAATCACTTCCCCATGTATTAATCCACTAATAATTTATAGTAAAAGCATAAGAATAATGATCAGCTCAAAAAAAAAAAAAAAAAATTTATTACAAATGATAAGGAACAATTAGTGGGTGACTGGAATACTTTATTCAGGGTGACTTGAAAAGATGATATATCATATCAAAATTTCCCTTATTTAGATCCAAAGAGATGGCATAATTATTATTTTCTAGATCTTTCAAATAATCAACTCTCCAACTAACCAACTTATTTAATAATATATAATATATGCATCTTTCACATCTATCCTACTTAAAACGGAAATTCAATGTAATTAATTCTGCATTCCCATTTCCAAATTGTAAGAAATTATTCCAACTGCATTCCAATGTGATTACTCATTGAGAAATGAGAACTTACGCATGAACTATGCTTGTGGAGATAGATCCACTAATCTAATATAACAAAAGCAACCGCATCATAGGCGGTGGCGCATGAAATATATGCATTCCATAAGGAAGCAAATGCCCTAAGCAGGTGGGGTTTTACTGTATATTAACATTATTATTCAAAGCTATTATTGTAAAATGTTGAAAAAAAAAAAAAAGAATGATATTGATGTAGTTGTATGTAACTTGTTTGATTCTAAAACTATTTAAATGCTATGAATTCAAAGAAATTTGTGCATATTAGACTTATTAGTTATTAGTATTAGAAAATTGAAATATAATATTTAACAAATAAATAAAAAACAAAATATTAATGACAAGTAAATTAAAGCTGAATTGTTAACGAAACGTGATATATTGGTTATCCTACATATCTCACGAACAGTATAGTATATAAACATGCCTGTTGATGAAGCTGTGTAAGCAGAATATTTACACAGGGCTCCATTTTTTTAAAGTCTCTAAATTTTAAAAATTCATTACTTTTTAAAAATATAAGGACCTCATTTTCATACTTTTATTTTCAAATAGTTAAAAAATATAGAAACCTCATTTTCACCATTAAAATTGAACCTCTAAAAAATTTGAGATTACACTGAATATAAAAGTTTCAAATTCAATTCTCGTCCATTAATTACATTGTTAACCTGTTTAAAGGAAATGGATATACAACCGTGTGAACTGTGCCATAATGTTTATTGGTTCATTATATATAAAACAAAAATCAAAGGTTAATTAATAGCAATCAATTTATTGCGTCAATGAAGGCTCACAAAGGATGGGAAAGATTGAATTAAAAAGTATTGGTCAACGTTACATTTGTGCCTGACAACTATAAAGACGTGAGCCTAGTTGGATTCTTTGCTGAATTCATAGACTTTCTTTCATTTCCTCTCCTGTTCCAAAATGGGTACTCTGATATTAATCCTTTTCTGTCTCTCTCTCACTGTATCATTTCCAATTTCATCTTCTTCAACACCACGTTCAAATACATTAACACAAGGCTCATCACTTTCAGTAGAAAACCCAGACCACATTTTAGTTTCACCCAATGGTGTTTTCGCAGCTGGGTTTTACCCAGTTGGAGCAAACACATATTCTTTCGCAATATGGTTTACTGAACCAGCTTGCTTCAACACTTGCACTGTGGTTTGGATGGCTAATAGAGACTTACCCGTTAATGGAAAAGGCTCAAAGCTCTCTTTACAAAAAACAGCCAATTTAATCTTAACTGATATAGATGACTCCATTATTTGGTCTTCTGATACTTTCTTCTTATCCTCTGCTTCTTTATCCCTTTACAACAATGGCAATCTTGCACTTATTACTACAACTTCAAGTTCAATTCTTTGGCAAAGCTTTGATTCACCCACTGATACTCTTCTTCCTTTACAACCCTTTACTAAAAACTCTGTCCTTGTTTCCTCTAGAAGCTTTACAAATTTCTCTTCTGGGTTTTATATATTCGCTTTTCGTGATGATAATACACTTGGCCTTGCTTATCATGGTCGAGATGTTTCTAGTGCTTTTTGGCCAAGTCCATGGCTACTTAGCCGCGACGCCGGAAGATTTACATATAATAGTACTAGAATTGCTGTTCTTGATTTGCTTGGAAATTTTTCATCATCAGATAATTTTACTTTTCTCTCCTCTGATTTTGGTGTTTACAATGTTCAAAGAAGATTGACTCTTGATTCTGATGGCAATCTAAGAATGTACAGTAGAAACATGGTGGATTACAAGTGGGTGATTACTTATCAAGCTATACCAGAACCGTGCCAGATTCATGGAGTCTGTGGCCCATATAGCATATGTGAGTATATTCCAAGCTATGGTAGAAAATGTTCATGTCTGCCTGGTTATAAAATGAATGATGTTTCTGATTGGACTTTAGGTTGCAAACCTGAAATTGAAGTTCCTTGTAGTGCTAGTGATGTTTCTTTTCATCGATTTACTCGTGTAGAAATGTATGGTTATGATTTTGGTTACTTCGAGAATTACACATTCGATATGTGTAAACAAAAATGCTTAAGTAGATGTGATTGCAAAGGGTTCATTGTGAAGTATGTTTTTCAGAACCATCCTGATTGGATTCCTTACTGTTTTCCCAAAACACAATTGTTAAATGGGTACAAATCCCCTAGTTTTAGGGGCACTTTTTACTTGAAAGTACCCAAAAACATTCATCTTCAGGACTGGTCACCTGATGTAGAACCTCTTTCATGTTCTGCCACAGCAGTTCAGAATCTTGAAAGAAGATATATGAAATCTAATGGACATAAGTATCAGAATACGTTGATTGCGTTCGCGGGTGCAATTGGGGTGATTGAGCTTCTTGCAATAGCCATTGTTTGGATTTTCTTAATTAGAACCCAAAAAACCAATGATTTAAACTCTGCTCAAGATTACTTTATGGCTGCTACTGGTTTTAAAAGATTCAGTTACGAGGAGTTAAAGAGAGCAACAAGAAATTTCAGTGAAGAAATAGGAAAAGGAGGTGCAGGAATTGTTTATAAAGGAGTATTAGATGATAAAAGAGTTGCAGCCATTAAAAGACTAAACGATGCATTTCAAAGCGAAGGTGAGTTTCTAGCAGAAGTGAGCACAGTTGGAAAAATTAATCACATGAACTTGTTAGAAATGTGGGGTTATTGTGCTGAAGGAAAGCATAGGCTTTTAGTGTATGAATATATGGAAAATGGATCTCTAGCTAAAAACCTTTATAATTATCCCAACAAATTAGGCTTCCAAATGAGGTTCGAAATTGCACTAGGCATTGCAAAGGGATTGGCTTATTTACACGAAGAATGCATGGAGTGGGTTCTGCATTGCGACGTAAAGCCACAAAACATACTTTTGGATTCGAATTATGGTGCAAAAGTTTCAGATTTTGGGTTATCAAGGTTATTAAACAGAGGTGATCTAATATCGAATTCAGGGTTTTCGAAAATAAGAGGAACAAGAGGTTACATGGCTCCAGAATGGATATTTAATTTGCGAATAACATCAAAAGTGGATGTTTATAGTTATGGAATAGTAGTGTTAGAAATGATTACAGGGAGGAATCCATCAACAGGTGGTGGGAATATTGAGCAGAATGGTGAAGAGGAGGTGGAAAATAAAAGATTGGTAGAATGGGTGATGGAGAAGAAGAAGAAAGGAAGTGAGAGTTGGGTTGAAGATATAATGGATCCAGTTCTTGCAGATAAGGATTATGATGCAAAGAAAATGGAAACATTGGTGAGAGTAGCATTGACGTGTGTTGAAGAAAACAAAGAAGGAAGACCAACTATGAGTCAAGTTGTTAAGATGATTCTACAACATGAAAATCACCATTAATTAGCTTTTTCTATAATAATCTTTATGTATAATTCCAGATTTGATTTCAGAATGAATTCAGTGAATTAGGCTGTATTTCATTTCCCTTTTCTGTAAATGCAAAATTATAATTGACCCACAATTTTTTTTTTTATGGACAACATGAATTGACTGGGAGTGGGCAGGGCATTCAACTATTGCTGCAGGTGTCCTTTGACTTTGACGAATTGGAGTTATGGGTTTAATTTGGAAATATGATAATGATTTGATATGAATCATCCAAATCCATTCTTTCTCATTTCAAAGTTGCATTCAAAAAAAGTATAACAGATGATGAATGACTTTGCTTGTTGTGTGCAGCGCACCTATAAAACCGATGTGCGTGTGTGTTAAATTTGATATTTTATTTGAAATTTGATTAAGGATAAAATCTTGGCCCTTTAAAATATCACTCAACGGTTGCTATTTTTTTGCCAAAAGCATTCAAAAGCTCATGTACTATATATCCGGGAAGGATGTAGAAATTTTTTAAGGGTAGGCAAATATATAATATATAAAATTATTATAAAATTATAAAATTTTTACGAAATATATTTTTATTGATTTTATATAAATTTGTATTGATAACAATTAAAATCGAATAATTTGAAATAATAAAAATTATTATTTATATTAAGATTTTTTTTTCCATTAGCTAAATACAAAAAAACCGGGCCAAAAAAATAAAAAAAGAACTCTAATATAAAATTTTATTTTATTATTTATATTAATTATAAAAAATTAAGCAAATAAAGTAAAAAATAATAAAATAAAAAATATTTAAAATTTTATTTTATAAATATTTTTAAATAACTTCAAAATAATAAAATTATTTAAATACTAAAAATCTAAAAATTATATATAAAAGAAACAAAAGAATATATACTCCAGAAAAAACAAAATAAATACAAAATAGAAATTAAAAAAAAAATCAAATTGCTTTAGGATTCAAAATTGAGTTACAAGATTTTTAACACTGTGTTTTGACTATTATTATTATTTTTTTAACCTAGTCTTTTGACTATTGATTCAACAAAAAATATAAGTTTTCATATATTATTTAAATGATTTTAAAATTTGAGTGTGGGCCGAAGTCCAACCTTAGCTAAGAGTGGATCCGCCAATGCTATATATTCACTTTTTTATAAGATCGCTCAAGTAATGGTATTATTAAACCCATGTAAAATTTTAAAATTAAGCACAAACACGTTATCAAAAGGTCATCGGTTCAAATTTTGGGGGTAACTAAAGGCAAAAAAAAAAAGCACAAACACGTTATTTAACGAATCTAACAGAACACGTGTCTCACACAAACGGAAAACCGTGAAGCGTCTATCAAACGTAAAATGACCTCGTTTTAAAACGTTAAAAAAAAAATTTTCTTTTTTTTCTTTTTATTTTTTTTTCCTTTTAAGAAAAAACCTTCTTCGTTTCTTGATTTCTTCTTCTTCTTGGCTCTTCCCTAGTCAAAAACCACGGAACCCAAAAGCTTATTCATTCTTCCTCTGTAAAAACTCACCCAACCCAGGAACATGAGCAGCACAATTTAAAGAAAAAACGATTTTAAAACTCTCAAAATCTCTACCTCCATTCTTCTTCCTCTCCCATTCAATATCTATAAATTCCTTCATTGTCTTCAACTCCCGATCCTCATCAAATTCATCCTCTCAATTTCCTTCACAAACATTAACATTGCTCCATTTTTGTTTTAATATTGTATTATTGTACTTGCCAAAGTAGATGGGAAAAATGAGAAAAATCGTATGCTATGCAGGTTAGAAGAAAGTTTTGCATTTAAATTCATATGATTGGAGAAGATATCTCTAAATATTTCTCTTTTTTTTTTTTTCCACCACCCACTGTAACTTTAAATTATTGAGTTTTCTGCCTGCTCAAATTATTGATGTTGAATGGTTGCATGCAGAAAGTTGCGTTCACTAGCTTTGGAAAGATTTCTTCGTAAATTCAGCAGGATGACTTAAATCATTGTATGCATTGAAGATGTTTGATCAAATGACTGAGATGTGTTTGGTCCAGTTAAGATTGAAGCAAATACTTGTTCTTTGCTGGAAAAAAGCTTGGGTTTTGTTTCGCCCATTTTATTAATTTTGTAATAAATAGGATTTTTATTATGTAGCTTTGAAATTAGTCATAAGTTTTATTGTAATTATTCAGAGTAGTCAATTATAATCTCTTCTCGGTAAAACGATTTAGGCACTTGGAGATTTGAAGGCTCTGTGGAGAAATGTAAAAAATCAAGATTAATATCTGCGAAGAACGGAAGCAACTCCAAAGTGGTTATCAATTGTGATGACTTGGAGAAGTAGAAGGCTATTCAAACTATTTTTGATGAAGTGGGCAGAAGCTGCTACGTTACTTGCAGAAGAAAATGGTAGAAACAGAAGTACTTGAAGTCGGTTGCGTGCTCTGCAAGAGTTATCCGAAGCAATTTTCCACGTTGTGTAGTGGAACATAAATTGCGGCACAAGCTTGAGGTAACCATTTTAGAGGTCTATAAATATGAAGCTTGGAGGCTGAGAAAAGCCGCCCCCAAGCAATCGAACTCGCAAACCATACTACAAGTTTTTAAATTGTACTACACGCATTTGTCTATCTTTTGATTTAATAGCACTTTCTTTTATCAGCGTCCGACTTGTTATTCAATTATCTATAATTAATTATTTTCGATTCGTTCCTAGTAATTAACACAATTTTTGCTAAAATGCTTGTGTCGATTAAATTTTGGAGTAATTTAGCTTCTACCGATTTGTGTTTTTATTCTTTTATTAAATCTGTCAGAAGGAGTAATCTGCATATTATCAATCGTTTAATTATTCTGTTGATTCTGTTCGGAGTGATTAAACATAATGTTAGTTAAAGTACTTACGTTGATTAAATTTTGGAGTAATTTGGCTTCTACATATTTGTATTTTATTCTTTTGTTCATTCTATCTGAAGGAGTAAATCTGCATATTATCTTCTTTCCAAAACCTAACATTCAAAATGCTATTGGTGAAATGTTTTGTCGTGAATCCAAATCCACTCTCAAAAGTCAGATTCTGGGCGCAACCATCACCAAAATTTGGAGTATCTACAATTGGTATACTCCACACACTTAGTATGCTTGCATTATCCAAGCTGTTGAGCAGTAGATTATGGCTTTAATCTCCATAGTATAAGGATCTCCAGATGCTTTTGGCCTTATTTCTTTTATTAGTTTTTTCTCTTTTTTTATTTGTTAATTTTATATGGAATAAACTATTTTATCCTAATATAAGTATAATTATATAATTAAATACAATGAAAACAAAAAGAAAAATTACTAATTTTCTATTGTTTGTCTTTAAAATTGAATTGTTTTTATCACCAAATTCATATTGTACACTCATAAAATTATTTATCTTTGTTGCTGTGTTTTCCTAAAGATGGTCAATTGGCTTGGACTATTAAAGAAGAATTTAATGGCGATCTTGAAGATAATAATAGTATACTTTAATAAGTGTAAATTTAAAATCCCACATCGGATAATTATTGAGATATGACAAGATATATAGGTAATATTTAATCATTTTAGGCCAATAGATTTGGTCATATTATTTGGTGTAATTTTCCTTTTTATTTTTAATTTAAATTGATGAAAACTTATCTTTCAACATTTTTTATACAATAATTTATTGGCTTGTTAAGTTTTTTAAAAGGATAATCCAATATATTTTGCATAAAGTTAATCGAAAAATCATGAGGGTGGGACGAATTGAAATTTTAAGGATCTGAAAATATATATTTTTTTTAAAATATGAGAACCTCAAGTATTTTTTTTAAAATATTTTTCTTTTAAATCAAGTTTTATGCATATTATTCAAAATTGATTGAATCGAATGATAGTAAGGGAAAACTATATTTGGGTCTAAGTATTGGCTAATATGCTCTTGGGTCTTTGTGGTTTGCATATTAGACTTTTAGGTCCTTATAGTTTGTTATTATTAGACTCTTTTCGTCCATTTTTCTTTTAAATTTGATTCAAATGACAAATATACTCTTTACCCTTCTATTTTCAAAATTAGATTTCTATTTTACTCAAGCTTGTACCATTAGACTATAATGTCCTTTCTTTCCAATTTTTATCATTTTTCCGTTAATTAAGAATAAAAATATTGAAAAATTTCTTTTGGGTTTCAAGGATTTTGATAAATTGCTCTAAGATTCTTTTATTTTCAAAATTACATTTTAGGTCCCTAAGGTTTGTTAAACTATCAAGTTCTTAAATTGAGGCTCCACTACAAATTCAATTGAAGTCCCACCATTTTCAGCAAACTGCAACCACCTCCTTTTCTCTGTTCAAAATCCCGTGGCGCCTCATCTTCTCCACTTATTGTACCACCTTATATTTCTGCTATCATTACCATGACCAAAAAACAAAATCAAAACTTTCAAATGAAGTTACAAAAAAAAAAAAATTAATTAATTAATAAATCCAATTTCAATGATGAAAATAACATCAAAGCATAAAATGAAATCGCAAAACAAAAACCGGTGGATTTTTTATCGTTCTAAGCTCATGCTATTATGAAAAAATGACCTGAGAGCAGATTTACCAAAATCTTAAAGACTTGAAAATTTTATTTTTCTAAATTAGAAAATAAATTATGAGGGGTATAATTGTCATTTCCACATAAACTAACAGTAAAAAGGATGAAAAATGTGAAAAAATGGATGCAAGTGCCCCTAAGTATAACATGTCTAAAATTTAAAGACCTATAGGAGTCTAATATGTAAACTATGAGAATCAAAAAACAGATTAGCCGATACTTAAAGGACCTGAAAATAATTTTCCCTAATAATAATAATAATACTTATAATAGTTGAATTATGAGTTATGAATAGAAATACTCTTTTTCTTTATTAAGTGGAAATTAGACAATCTCACAAAGAAAAATGAAGAAAAGGATTAGGCAAGTATGTACTCTCTCCCTTTAAAATATAAGCCAATATTTTATAACACATTTTTTAAGAAAACTTAAAATTCTTTCTATTTATAGTTTATTTTTTATTAAATTGATGGATAATATTAGAAAAATAGCATTTGATTTTAGTAGAAAAATAGAAAAATATTAATATTTTAGAATTAAAGCAGTAATAAAAGATAAATGATTGAATGCACGTTTGGAGCTCTATAAAGTCAGCAAACGGAGGATAGGAATTATTAATGTAGATATGGGCGTACACAAGTTGAGTTGGCAGTTAGCCAATCATGGACGGATTTCATAGAGAAACTCATTCCAACTTATACGTGTTGACCAAACATGGTACTTGTGTGCTTCTTTACTTATAATAATTTGCTTGTAAAATATAAATTGTGATTCCTATAAATATTCTTTTCACTTTTTTTTTTTTTCTCTTTTGAGTTTTCTTCCTCTTAATGGTTTTTTTAGACACCGCTGATTTTTTTTTTGGCAGTGATTTTTTAAATGTTTTTCATTATTTTCTGTTTTGTTTCATTTAGTTTTCTCCATTAATAAATTCTAAATTTTAATTTATTTGAAACAAGTTTCATATTTTTTTCTCAAATTTGTTTTGTTAATAGATTTTAAATGTGGATTTTACTCCTTATGGGTTTGGTTTTGGTTGTATCCCTTATGGGTTTTATTTTTTAAAGGGATTTTTTTTTGTTTGTGTTTTGTTTTTTTTTATTGGCAGGTTAAAATACAAGGTAGATATTGATTATTTTGTATGAAAATCAAGTCTGCATGATAATTTTACATCGATGGAGCCTAATAGTGCAGCGTATTCCTCCATTAAAGTTTGATCACCATTTTTTTTTTCTGTGAGTTTTAGTTGTAATCAGTTTCCAAAAGGATACAATTGTAGAAATTTTCAAATATTGTCCAATTTGAAAGATAAGTTTTTACCCAGCCAAAATTGTTTGCATCAAAGTTTTCAATTATTTCAAATAAATATTTCTTATTTCTCCATTATGAGAGTTCATTTTATTATCTATTAATATATTGTCGATTAATTTAAAATAAATAAATTGTAGTAAATTATTTGCTAAAACTAGATGACATGATAAGCAGTAAATTTGTTTACCTGAACTGAACTGTCTTATTAATAATTTTCTTTTTCTTTTTTCTTTTTTTGAAAATAGTCTCATAAATAATTCATTAACAATGGTAGACATTATTTGCAAGTAAATGATAAAGAAAAAACACATTATAATAGAGTTAAATATCACCAACATGATTATATTGAAATTTTTGAAAATAGATAAGGATATAATAATCTATTACTTGGTCAAATTATTTTTAAACTGTTTATAAGAAAATAAGTTTTGATAAATAGCAAACAGATTATAATTTTAAAATTGCTTATATTCTCTAAAAAGACTGCTTATAAAAAGAGTTGATCAACTTATAAGTATTATTAACCAATAAACACCGCATTAATGTAAAAGTTATAGCAGCAGAGTTTATGCTAAATTTACAAACTTCATCAACTTTCATAAAAGAATGAATCAAGTCAAAGCAGCTGAATTTAAGCTAAACTTTTGAATTTTTATAATATGTTTATAAGTTGTTTATATTTTGGTTATAACTAAAAAATGATTATTTTGAGAATTATTTTTTAAAAAAAAATTTAAATATATTAAAATTTAGTGGAGTATTTATGTCAAAATTCCTAAATTATTAGAAATGATACATGTCTATTTTTTCCTAGTTTAGTGATTATTATTCCTAATTATTTTTCACGAAAACTATCTAATTGTGAAATTCTACATCGGATATTGATTGAGATTTGATATAATATATAAGTTGCACCACCTAATTACTTTGTCAACTTGGGTTAACCATTTTAGACCAATGAATTTAGGTCTAAGTAGTTGACGAAGGCAGTTAGCTACACGCAGGTCACGGCTCCGAGTTGGATCGTGACAATTTGAAATTCAATCATATTCTAATGAGCAATACTATATAATTATTTATAATTAATCATTCGAATCATATTCTAATAAAAAATATTATTTTAATTATTAATTAAATAAATTAAATCAAAAAATTAATTTTATTATTAATTAATTAATTAAATTAAAATCATATTTCAATAAAAATTATTATTTTATTATAAATATAATTAATCAGTACTAATTTTTTCGATATTTCTTAATAATTATTTTTATATATAATTATTAAATATAATTAAATAAAAATTTAAATTATTACATAATTAAATAACAAATATCTACTGGTTCGTTGATAGTGTACACCCTTACCAAGGATGAAATGCCAGATTGAACTGATATTGTTGGCCATCATTAGCCTACGAGATCTAGGACAACCGCTAGCTTGGTAAAATATGAGTAATTAAATAATAATTATCCATTAATTTATCGAAAATACGATATATTTATCATGCAAAATTTATATAGTGAGAATTTAAAACTAGTGCAGTGACTATAGGCACAGGCACTACAAACAAATTGGGAAAGGTAAGAAAAGTGAAAATTCGTATTACTTTATTCATTTTGAGTTGGAAAAATTTGCAAAAATATATTCAATCTGATAATCACAACTATACAAAGGAATTCCTCGATATTTCATAAAACAAATTTCTGAGCAAGGGAGGATGAAGAATGTTGGTGCACTGCATAGAAGTTACAGAAAAAGTAGAATCTACTCCAGAGCTTTGGCCATGATCAAACGTTGAGATAGCTGCTGCTCATAAAGCTGCCGGAATATATTGTACTTAGCATCATGATACTTCTTCACCTTTGGGTCCTTCGATGGATGAACTACCTGTAAAGACAATGTATGATAAGCAGGTCATGAAGGCCAATTTATCAAAATATAAAAACAATCTGAGATGGTCCATTTAATTATAGAAAATCAAGTTTTTTTTAAGCATAAAACTATAGTAGTTTGTTGCTTCAATCAAGTCAGTTGAACACAAATATTCGATTAAGAACCCAAGTGTTGTTAGATTGTTTTTTTGCAGCAAAATCAGATGCAGTTGCTTTTAATACCAAAAAATGTTGCACTGTCAAAAAACCACATTAGATCCTTATTTCTAGCATATAAAATTTGATAAAACCGATACAAAAAATATTTGAGACATTAATTAGCCTAAAGCTGAAATCAATCTCAGAATGCACACCGGTGTAGAGTAAAAAGGCTAAACATAAGCCAAACCAAAATACAAAACACAAGCAAGACACGAGACATACATAAATAAATATGGTAACGCTCATTTTCTTTTTTTTTTTTTTTTTCAAACCGTTCGTTAGATTGTTTGTACTGAGTGCCGAGATCAAAAGTAGTGGATCACAATTCTAAAAAATTAGCCTTGTGTTATAATTTAGACACAAAAATAAATTTGTAACATTGAATTTATGGTCATATATGATTTATAATACAGTCAATTTGTCGAAACTGTAACCCACTTTTTTATATCAGGACTAAGTGCAAATAATTGAACAGGCAGTTTTGGAAAAAAAAAGCATAAAAGTTTCCATTTGTCAGATTTCGAATTCAAGAACTCTACCAAGCTCAAATAAATAAGATGGTTAGGCTTAGGATAAATAGGATGGTAGGGTTAGGCTTAGGCAAATAAAATCTAAGTAGATCAAGTCAAACATGAGGAAGCTAAGCTTCTCTTCTAAGGTTGTAGGTTTACTCAAATGTTCCTACCCATTTTCAGACTCCTATTTTAAGTAAAGGCTATAAGTTTTATTTGAACCACAGTACACACAGTATCAGACCCAAATTGCTATTCATTATTTTATGCTTTGCCCGATTTATCAATCTACTAAGTATTTATAATTCCCCTTCAAAATTTTTACAAAAACACTTTTCAAATTATTTCTGACTTACAACTTGCACTGCATGGATATTCACTGCATGGATATTAACTTGATTAAAAGAATTGAAATGAATTAAGGAATCCATTTAACCGACCCCCAACTAGTTTGGGACACAAGATTAGTTTGTATAGCGCATGAACCTAAGGTAGCATTTTGCAAAAATCTGGACATAAATCCTTTTGCAAGATAATATTTACTTGATTAAATTTGTCTCCAAGTCCATATTTGTTTTTTTTCTTTACTTTTTCTTCTTTTACAGCTAAAAAAAAGTCATTATTAATTCTGACCTGGGAAATCTCTTCCTCATAATACATTTTGTCATGTCCCACAGATCCTATATAAATCAAATCAAACTCAAGATTGGAAAAAAAAGAAAAGAGAGGAATTCCCAAGCATACCTGGCCAGCCTTATTCAGTGCCCTCATGGCCTCACTTACACTGGCATGTTTCTTTGCAGCAACAGCACCAAGAATGGCAGCACCCAGTAGCACAGACTCACTTTCTCGTGGAAGTATAATAGGGTAACCTAAACCATCCATGAAAAAGTATTTCTCATGTAGATATGGATACAGCACAACATTATTCTGACAAGTTTGAACAAGACATCTTAATACAGATCTGTTATTGTTTGCTCCAACAAATAAACTTTATTCCTCGCAATGCTGCAGCAAAGCTGAACTACTAATGCAACTATGCACTAAACATGGTGGAATAATGGAATGGACAAAACATAACATTTACTTAGCTCGACTTCCAAGACCTAAAATTCCCTAACAATGTATGTTCATGATAGTTTACCAACTGGTGAACCATGGAATCTTTATTCATACAAAGGTCAAAATTGAGGAAATAGATAATGCAGTTAAAATACCCAAATACTAATATTTTTTAAGTGAAATTAATTGAATGATATAAGCAATAGTGTGCTACAGAAGAATCATTAATCCGTCTACCCTTAGACAAGTCCTAACTGTTAAGATCTCCATATTTCCCCTTATCCTTCTGTTAAATTTAAGTATATGGAACGGCATGCATACCATAAGATGTTAAAAAAAAAAATCATATATGTCCACACACCAGCCAGAGAAAGGAAGTGGGAAGGGACAGACGGCAAGGAAAAATGAGAGCGAGGAAAATACCGATTATATCAGCATGCTCTTGAACAAAGACAATATTTTTGGAAAGGCCACCACATGCAAGCAATGTGTCAATCTGCAGGAGACAAAGAAATGTATGAAAAGACAAAGAAAAAACAGTCAACATCTCAGAGGCTAAGAAACACTCGAGTTAAATAAACAGTAAAAAGAAAGTAAAAGATCTCACAAGTGATAATGTATTTTATAGGTAACTGAAAGTATAAAGGGTTGTCACTGAACCCTCAATCTACATCAGTTTTCATAGGACACAGGTTCTTGCGTCATCTTACTCTCAAGAGGGGAAAAACAAGACAAAATATAGTAATCACAGCTCAATCATTGGTTTTGCCGAGCAAAATCAATCTAGAGAACTTCATGCAATATTAACTTGTGTTGCCCTTTTTCTTTTCAAAGGATACTGAAGTTATTGCTATACATTACACATGTGGTTCCATTGTTATCCATGTCAAGACCTTAATTCTAATCGAGTCATCCTATAACTGCTTGGAGATCTTCATCTGCGAACAGCTCCCAATGCAAAAGGTTTGAGGTTACAAATTCCAACTGCATAGAGGTACCTAAGTACTGACCCCATTCTAATTCTAACCCTAGTATCCAAATTCCAGTGATCTGGACAGAACAGGATTGCAGCATAAACATTTTCAATATGCCTAATGTTACGATAAAGGGCCTCTAGAGACTTATTAAGATGCAGTGGGAACCAGCTAACAATGTCAATTGGACGATAATATCAGAGTCCATAAAAATTGTAGGCTCCAGTACAATGGAACGGTAATCTCAGCATCAAAAAAATTGTAGGCTCCAGTTCAATTGAAGCAGGTATCAATTGGACACACCAGAATGCAGAATCATTAAATCCATCTGTCTTGTTAATTCTCTTACCTTATGAACATCTACGAGAGCCCTCCACTAACTCCAAACAAGTAGAACTAAAAGACAAATTTCCTATCAGTGTAGAAACATTGACCCTTCTTAGATGTAAGCTGCCATGTATTTTGCTATCCGTAAAATGAAACAAGTCATTACAAAGTAATAAGTGAAGCTTGAGGGAGAGGTTTCTTACTTTGTGGCCATGAGCATTATAATGCTCCACAATGTGGCGTGTTCCATATGCAATACCCTGAATGGTAGCAAGATAAAAAAGAGCTAGCTGTCTCTCACTTGTGTCAAGGGTCATACCGCAAATAATTCCTTTTGCTTTTGGATCTGCAATAGGAGATCTGTATCATCACAATTTTAACGGACCCAGTTAAGTACTAATAATAACACCTTAGCACCATAAACAGATAATGCTGCACCATTATTACTTATTTACCTGTTCCCATGAAAATCAGGAAGGATATGGACATCTTGAGTCAAAGCAGCAACAAAAGGAACCTTAATGTCATCCACCATCGTCCTTAGCATATTGTTCAGTAGTTCAAACAGAGATATATCTGGATGATAGAAAACAGGAACAGTTGGATCAACCACATAAAAAACATAAATACAATTTAACATGTACATGCTACAAACCAATGTTTTACTTTGAGAAGCAGCACGATTTGCTAGGCGAGGAGAAGCACCATGGTTTTCAATGATATAGTCTAATAATGCACCAGTAGCACTTTGCCCCCCCTCCGTAAGCCAGTACTCAGGTATCATTGCTACAAAAGTTGAAAAAAAACAAAAAAGGAAATGAAGCTTGATATGTTTTTCAGAAACATATTTGTCATTAACAGAGAATAAAAGAAGATTCTGGATTAAACAAAAGAGTGCATGTGTTTGCATATGCATGCTTTTCTATGGTAAAAAAACATGTTTGCCTGCTTAACATGAAATGATCCACATATTGGCACACCCCAGAGCTAATTTTCAGAGTGCCAAACATCATGAACTTAAAGGATTTACAGACGTTACCTGACCAAAATGGTCCCCAAACCCCAGGAATGAACAGCTTGCTCTGTGATACAGCCATATGACAAGTGGAAGTACCACAAACTAACGCCATGCGGTGACATATTGCTTCCTTATCATACTCTGAGAAAACATAATTCAATAAAGTAAACATGTTAGTTTCAGTCCCAGTGGTCTGTGCATATGTCAAAGGTAAATGCCATCACCTTTGGCATCAGAATCTGCCTCAAGAACGCTCTCCATGATCCCCACACCACCAGCATGAGCATCAATCAATGAAGTTCCTACAGGGATTCCTGGCACAAGACCCAGTTCCTGAAAATGCAGCCCAACATTCAGAGGGGGGGGGGGAAAATGCCATGTATTTTTAAAAGTCAATAACAAACAAATCCGCTCTCTGAAATAAAAAAAGTTCTAATTTCTCTTGCATCTAATCAAGAGTGTGTGTGCATATGTGTGTTTAATTTCATGTCAAAGGATCTCAAGAGAGCACCGTTTGAAATCAATTTGAATTCTTCAGTACAAGATTTCTTGCCTTTGCAGCTGTAGGAGTCAGACCAGAACCCAAAGCATGGCCAGGAAAAGCTACACTTCGTCCTGTTTACATCACACATTGTCAAGTTACCCACCGCAAACAAAAGTGGGGCAAACGAATGTGGGGAATAGTACAAAATCAGTCTTATAACAAGAATGTGATAGTTGTTTATTAACCATACAAATATGTTTGTTATTTCTAAGCTTACAGCAATGCCATAACATATAAATCTCATTCATATATACCATGAGAAATGAAAATATCCAATATTAACATGACTCAAGCACTCAATGTGTCGGGCTTCATTTTTTAATTTCTGTTGAGGTTTGAGGATTATTATGTTGCTTTGCCTTTGGAATTGATAAACCTTTTGAATCAAAAGGTCCTAAAGTCTATAAATATTCTAAAATATGTTGACCCGTTATATTTGAAGGCATGGTCTTCAAATTGTCATTTACTCACCCAATTATACGAGTTTGAATATGAAAACAGTGTTTTTTCTTAGAGAGAGAGAGAGAGAGAGAGTATGAAAACTGTGTTAACTTGTTTATAAAATCATAATGTGATGAAAAAAAAAATCAAAAGTAGAATCAGTAAGCTTGGAAGTGAGGCCCATAAAATTGGGTGGAATTGGTAAAATTGTAAGATCGTAAACTCGGCTTAATTTTAGAAAAATAAACTATGCCTCATCAAAAGCACATCAAGAGAGGGTAACAATTAGCAAAAAAAAGGTATAGATCAAGCAATTGGAGAACTCCTTACATTTTTTATTGTATGTTTATTTTGCTCATCTTGTTTCTCTTTCTTTCGCTTTTGTTTATTTTATATGCTTTACTCCATAGAATTAGAACTTAGATGATTCACTAAAATAAAAAGTTTTGAGTTAATATTTATTATATTTTTTTTATTATAAACATTTATGGTGTGTTAGTTTTTGGGTAAAGGGGAAGTAAAATAGGGGAGGATGTAGAATAATGGAAGTAAAATAGTCATATTAATTTTACTTCCTTTGTTTGGATTGGGGTAAAGTTAGGGTGTAAAATAAATTTATTTTTATTATTTGATAGGAATAGTAACTTTTCAATCTTAGTTATCTTCACTCCATTTTGGGAGGAAAATTATTGGGGGTAAAATAATATTATTATACAATTTACACCCACCTTAATATTTTCAATTGTTCCAAACTATGAGGATGAGCGGTAATTTCCACAATGGCAATAATGGTGAAAATTTGGGGGTATCAATGGTTATCCTAATCATAGTTGCAAGGCCAATGATAAACACAGGACTTTGACATGGGGAAGGAAGCATATATCAAAATTTATGCGTGTGTGTTTGCGTTTTGGAGGGGGTTTGTTAGTTAATGCCTATTGGTAGTTGATTAATTAACCCACTTTGACCACATTTATATCCATTTATTTGTAATCTTATTGTCCACAACACAAATCATGATTCTTAGGACTGCTTATCCTATTGGTTTTGGTGTCTCAAATCTCTTAGATATTTGCTAAATTATTTATGAAGTAGAGAAATCCTTTGAATCTCCTACTCCCAACACCCATTGAAACAACAACAACAACAACAACAATCCTTAATCCCAATCCCCATTAAAAGATCAAGAAGAATAGAAATTAGAGAATAAATCTTTATCTAGAACAAGAAAAGTAGAATTTCACAAAATTCAGGTAGATGAGTATTGGCAGCTTAAATAAAGTGGATAAGACTAACAAACTAAGTAATTCAATAGGCTACTTGGTTCTCTAGTTTTAGAATTTTAAATTAACAGTCAATGCAGAATCTAAGCATACCTATCTTAGCATGATGCCCGTCTATAAGGTCACCCAAGCCAATCTCTTCCCAAAAGTCATCATCCCAGCCACAAGCTTCCATGTCTCGAGAATCTTTTAAATTTATTTGTTGCATATGTGCGTGGCCAAGATATGTCCATTTGCATACCGTTGTACAAAGACTACGAGTATCATCTCCTGTTGCTCTACCAATCATAGAGTAAAATTATAAACATAGAGATCAACATGAGCTCATTGAAGGAACTAATACTTGGTACAGGACAACATAACAGTATTATGAATGTATAAAGTTAAAGAACTTACCTATATGACAACCAATCACTCAAGTCCATCCATCTGAACACCATTGACCATGATTCTTGCAGATTTTCTTTCACCCACAAAAGCTGAAACATATCCATTTTTATTTTTTTGAAATTGCAATATACTCATCATAAAAAGCACTTAACATGAAAATGGTCACAAAGATCATTGAAATTGCCATTTACTCCATCAAATCCCAAGCCACATTAAAGTGCTGCATTCATTTTATGTTGATATACTAGGGATTCATCCTGAACTTGAAATTGACAAAGCATGTGTGGTTCACCTTTGAGATAATAAACAACTCGATGTGAAAGCTATATGCTATAGCAATATGTTAAGCTCGAGTACCTTTGGCGGCTGCATTTCAGGGGAAAGAGCTCCACCACAGTATTGCAGCACTGGTGAGTTAGAGGAATTGATCTTCTCAGCTTGTTTTACTGCTCTATGATCCATCCAAACTATGATATTTCTTCTTGAATCCCCACTCCAAGAAACAGAGACTGGAGCTCCATCAGAATCAACAGCAACTACAAG
>CATIWJ010341422.1:0-14165 GCA_949640765.1 Croton laevigatus | reverse complement strand
TAAGCTGCGAGTGGGTAAAGTTGCATGCAGTATCTGCAAAGCATACTACGTTACTAATATCAATAGTTTATCGGAGCCCATCGACGTCTATTCTGAGTGGATCGACGAGTGTGTCCTGGTTAACGCCCAAGTATAATTCTGTTGACGGCGGCGATTCTTTTTCTTCGGTTGGCGTTTTTTTCTTTCTTGGTTTATTATGTGTCTTGAAAAATTGTATGGGAACCAATAAAAATTAGTGATAATTGTTTAAAATGTAATCTCCAATTAGTATAGTACAATGTAGTATTATGAAAGATAAAGCACATTAATATTGATCTTTTCAATCTTTATTTTTTAGGGTTTTGAGATTGCATTTTTTTTTTCCAGAATAATTTGTCATTTTTATTTTTGAAGGAATAATAATTCATCATTAATTTACGTTTCTTAAGCATCATGTACCAACTTAAGAGGAGAAATCAGCTCGTAATTTATATTCATTAGTGGAAGCAAGGAAAACAAAACCATAAGTGGACCTAGTTTAGTTTCCCAATACTTAGTCAATGGAATTGTGATAAACTCGCTTTGCATTGCAAACATGGACATGGCGTAAGCTCATGCAAAGCAACCCATTACAGGAATTAATCAAACTCAAATTATTGGGTCGCTTATAATAAATTCCAATTTCTCAATCCCAACGCTGGTTTGGGTGTTATTTCCTGTCAAGTGGATCAACTCTAGCTGCTTTGATTCGCTAAGGAGGGGTAGAGTTCGGTTTCGACAAGGAAATCAGGAGGTGATGATTG
Source organism: Croton laevigatus (assembly GCA_949640765.1). Taxonomy (NCBI): domain Eukaryota; kingdom Viridiplantae; phylum Streptophyta; class Magnoliopsida; order Malpighiales; family Euphorbiaceae; genus Croton; species Croton laevigatus. The sequence goes on along the minus strand of CATIWJ010341422.1, from coordinate 13,383 downwards.
GGATTGGAGTTGGAGTTTGGCAAAAGAAGGATCAGAAATTAAGTGAAGCTGAGTTTTGCAAACGCCCCTGCAATGGATGAGGGTTAGAACAGGCACTCTTGAGAGGATATCCATAAACGAACGTGATGGGAGCTTTGTTACGAGCCAATCTCCATGTGTTCCGCTAGCAATATTTGCTCCCTGTCTTGCTTTATCGACCATGCCTGACAGATTATTAACTATGCAAAACAACAAATCCAGCCTTATATCTTATTCACTATAACTAATCATTTAGCAAAAAGGCCTAACATTATAAAAAAAAAATGAAAAAAACCAAAACACCATAGTACCCACAACATATATAACACTAGAAACAAATTCAGACATTCGACCTTGCAAAAATTCTCAGAGAAGCAACGGAAATTAAAAACAATAGCGATGTAAACTAACCTTAGAGCAGATGAACAATAGAACTTCAAAGTTCTTTTCTCAAATTTTGATCGTTCCTAGCTTTAGTGTACCAGTTAATCGTCGTATATCACCTTCAAAACTAACGAGAATATATGATTTTTTACCTTGATTGAACCCTAACTCGATCAATTCTAGGACTTTTCTTTTCCCCCTAATAATAAGAGCGCAAGGATGAATTCTTTCCATTTAAACGATACATTAAAAAAATAAAAATAATTTTAAAAAAACTATGTCCATATAGAGTATGCTAATTTAAGTCATTAATTATCTATTAAATTGTGGAACCAGCTGCAGTCCACGTTGGAGATGCTCTAATATCTCAACAATTTCTCTCAACTCCCCTCACCAATAAAAAAAAAAAAAAAATCTATTCAAATTCTTATGCATTGGTTTTGGCCTCCATGAGAAGACGAGATTGTAGATTTCATTAATTAACGTGACACTTATGTAGTCTTTGAATTGTCACGTTATTCACACGCTGGCCCACTTTTTGAGTCGGTCTTGCCAAGTCATTGCGTCTGTACCTCATGAGCACAATTCACTCTAGCCGAGTATCAAATTGTGTTAGTTTTTACAGGCTCATTTGATTTTGAGGATGGAGAGAGCGAATAGCTGTTAGGAATATATCATTTACTTACTTTACGTTTGGTAAAGAATTCAATCGACTATGGATAGCTGATAGAACATCAAAACCACAGTGGATTCTATTAGCTGAAATAGAGGAGTTTTTTGCGAATGGCTCTTATGTAGCCTCATAAAGTTTTACATCATTTTCGTCCTTAATATTTTCTAATTGTAGATACAGATATGTATAGATTCCTATTCGAAATCACTAACCACCTGGAATAATACGGTCCAACAGAAATCTATATACTACTAAATTTTATTCAAGGTAAAATTACAGTTTACGCTTCGAGAAATAAGAGTCGCCATGGCAATATAAGTAAGGTGCACTCATTACATAAAACCTAAGTACCAAATATTCTTCAGCTTTCATAGAAAATCACATGTTCCAACCAAGGCCGGCCAGTGTCCTGTACAAACTAATTGTTTCTTTGGCTCAAAACTCGCAAAATGGAAAGGAACAGGTTGAGAATGTCCAGGTAGAGTGCAGCAGAGGCCAAAATGTACTGATCATAAGTGAAGCGCTTGATCAAGTGATCAGTGTCGTAAATGATGTACCCGCAGAATATTAGAGCACTAATTCCACCATAGATAGCAGTAGATGTTGAGCCAAGAGGGAAGAACATCTGCAGAATACAACATACATATTCATCCAAAGAAGAAACCACACATTAAATTAAACAATCAAAAGTATTGATGGCTTTATGATTTGAAAATAAACAAAGAAAAATATGAAATCGAACCTGGATAAAACTAGTCAGTATGAGGATCATGAGACTGGTGAATAGAATTGGTCCCAAGAAGCTGAAGTCTTTTCCCTTCTTCGCAGCCCAGAATGTGTATGCAGTTAGCGAGCAAACCACAGCAGAGGTCAAAATGAGAGCTTCGAGCACAATTTTGCCTAGAAGATCCAGAACAATATCATAATCCGTTCATAATAGTCAATTCCTATATTATCATGAAGGATTGCAAGTAAAATCATTCCTATCTACACTTCACTATGAAAACAAACCAATTCTTTGTAGCAATAATGAACAAGGAATAAGAAAGATACTGACCATCTGTATTAGCACAGCTTACTCCCACCAAAAAGCTCAGCGACACGGTGAAAAGACCAAGGATGATCAGGTTGACAGGGTGCTTCTGATGATATACATGCAAGGGCCATAGCACTGCAAATTTTGAGATTGTTTATGAGATAAATGCCCAAAAATTCCACAAAATAAAGAATTAAAAAAAATTAAGCATCTAAAAAGAAACAAAGATGAAAGAAACAAAGAAATGGCTGAAAGTTTGACTTGGTGTCAAACTGTTCTGTATTTGGCAGAAATCATCCAATTCAACTTCAAAACAAATAACCGTACAAGGTCAAAATTTCTCTTGAACAATTCATCAAAATATCATCCGAGCCAATAATGATAAAAGAAAACAATTAGTTTACCCTTTGTCATACCAATTAAAGGAAATTCAATCCATCAATAACCTGATTCTATACCAAAATATCCTCACAAGAACATAGAATTCAATATACAATAGCATCAGATCAAGCCCTAAACAACAAAAGATTCAATTCGAAAACCAAAATTGAGCAAAGGAAAACGAGAGATCTGAATTGACAACATACAGATGAATGGCACGATGCAGAGAAGCAAAAGCAGGCCGGGACTATTGGCAAGCAAATTGTTGACAGGAGTATAGAGGACGGTGGCGGCGGCGACGATGGTGGTAAGCACCAGCTGAACGGCTAGAATGCTGTAGACCTTACGAATCAAGCCCCATCGCAACTGGTTCTCTCCAAGACCCAATCCAGGGTACAGAGTCTCTCCATTTCCCGCCTCTAGATCGACTTCTTTGTCCTTAGTGCTCAGGCTCGTGAATCCGTGCATCTCTTCCTCCTCTTTGACTTGTGTTCTTCCGATCCCTTTCTGGTTTTCTCAGCAAAAGATGAGAAATTTCAGGATGTGTTTGGATGTATGTAGGGTTGGGAGACGAAGACTTCAATCAAAAGACTCTGTCGTCATTGTGTAAGTTAACGTGACATGCAGCATGAACAAAGATGTGACAGACAAATCAATACTTGGTGAACTGTTTATAGGTGGGCTCCACATGACGCTTGTCACTGTATTATAGGGCTGTGACGCTAAATTTAATTTCCTTGGGTATGTTATCAATAAATACTCAAATTGATAACTGGTGCGATCTTTCCCCAAAATTTCTTAAATTTGGAAATCGGAGCCGCCGCGGTGTTGCGCTTTTTGATGTATTCGTCTGAGCCGATGCATAGGTCCGGCCGGTGCATTCTGATAGAGCCATTGAAGTTCCGAAGTGCTTGGGAACATTAGCAATTACGGGGTCTTAAAGTTTTGCGCAGCCTGTAAGTTCGATTGCTAGCTTCTAAAATTCTTTTCTTAGCTCATGTATATCTTTATTGTATCTTCAATTTTGAATCATAGAAGAAGAAAAACTATTAGGGAGAAGTAGTGAAATCGGTGTTATTTAATGGCTAGAGCTGCATCGTCTTTTGTGATATTTCTTCGCCAAAGCCCGAGTAGTACTCGACAAAACTCCAGTACCCAGGTACGAAAACTTACTGTAGAGGCTAAAGATATTGAATTTAACGGAGAAGGAAGTGGGGCAAATCAGAATCATGAACTGCCTCAGAGTCTGAACCAGCATTTTACCGATATGGCTAAACAAGTTGCTGAAGTCATGAAAAAAGGATACAAATGGCGGAAAACTCTTTCGTCTGAATTTCCTTCTTTTGATTTCACCAATCCCCAATTCTTCTACGAGCTCTTGAAGCACCAGAATGATCCATTCTGTTCATTGCGGTTCTTTAGCTGGTTGCGTTCGAATTCCAATTTTGTGCCTGGCCAAGTGTCCTGTAATTTGCTTTTTGATTCACTTTTGGATGCTGAAGCTTCCACAGCAGCAAAATATTTCCTTGAACACACAGGTTTTAGTCCTGAGCAGGGTTCTTTAGAGCGCTATATTGTTTGTCTTTGCAAACATCGGATGATTGAGGTTGCCCTTGATGTCTTTTTGAAGCTTAAAGATCAGGGAGTATGTCCTTCACTACCAACATGGAAATCTGCTTTATTAGGTTGTCTTAATGTTAGGAGGACTGACCTTTTTTGGAAATTGTATCATGTTATGATGGAATTTGAGGTTGGGGTAGATATTGATGTTGAGACTGTTGAATATCTTATTCGTGCTTTCTGTCTTGATGGTCAAGTTCTTAAGGGTTATGAACTTCTCAGACAGATTTTGGAAAGTGGGTTAGTTCCTGGAAATCGAGCTTTCATGGCACTGATATCCAGGTTCAGTAAGCAGAGAAATTATGATAGGGTGTCTGAAATTCTTCACTTAATGATTGCCAAGAATTGTGCTCTTGATATTAATGTATATCTGGTAGTCATCAAAGAACTTTTCAAGAATAAAATGCCTCATGAAGCCTCAAGGGTTTTTTATGATCTCAAGAGTAGAGGTTTTAGCCTGAATAGTGTGATGTATACAATAATGATTCATGGTCTGTGTGAACAGGGATTGCTTAGTAATGCTAGGAAGCTTTGGTTGGAGATGATTTCTAATGGCATTCTTCCCAATGAATACTCTTATAATGCACTGATTAATGGGATTTTCAAGTATGGAGAGATTGAAGATGCTATGAAACTATACAAGGAGATGTGTGATGAAGGTTATGGGAAAAGTATAGGAACTTACAACATGATGATTTTCAATTTGTTCTTAAGAGGAAGGGCAAATGAGGCTTTGTGCTTGTTTAAAGAAATGCTACAAAAGGGAATTGATTTTGATTTGATATCTTATAATAGCTTAATTTTTGGCTTTTGTAAAAATGGGAAGATAGGAGATGGTATGATCCTATTCAATGAACTGCTGACACGTGGTTTCGAACCATCAACTCTATCTTATATTCCCATAATTAGGAAGCTATGTGAAATGGGAGACATGGAAGAAGCAAAATGGTTGTGGAATGATATGCAAACCAAGGGTTTGAAGCCAAAGCGCCATGATTATGATCATTTAATCGATGCGCTGTGTGAAAATGGTTTTGTAACCGATGGGATGGAATGGTCAATTGTTATGCTGAAGAATAAACTCAAACCATATGAAACAACTTGGAATAGATTACTTGATTGCCTTTTACAGCAAGAAAGGTTAGATGATGCTTTATTTCTTTTAAGTATTACGCTGGAAAATGAACTTCAACCACAGGAGACTACTTTGAAGAGGTTGTTTGATTGTTGTTTGCAGCATGAAAGGTTAGATGATTCCTTAGTTGTTTTAGATTTTATGTCTGGGGTAGGATATTCTCTTGGAATAGACATATGGTGTTCTCTGCTGAGTTCAGTCTTGCAGAAGAACTCCCATTCATCCGAAATGCTCATAGACAGGATTATAGAAGGAAACTAATTCAGGCGATTTCAATTGTTTCTTTGATATTTTTTTAAGAAGAGAGTCTCCATTTTGATCTGATCAATAACAATTAGGATAGATGGATCTAATGAGATTATTCCCAGCCATAAAAGCTTCAACTTGGGAGTTACCTTCAACATTTGGTTTCTGGGATTCGTCATCTGTGCTTATTTGAGATGGAAGAGGAGCCTACTGTACTAGTTTCTTCTGCAACTGGTAGTATGACACTCCTAGGAGGAAGTGAGGAACTGCTAGCCCCGCAGCTGGACGACCTATGTAATATATTTAGGACAAAGGAAGGAGATTGAGGAGATTGACACATTATTTTCTTAAATTCTGGTGTAAGATGCTTAGTTGAGCATCTCCCACCATTTCTAAGCAGGGTATGATCTCAATGATGGGCTTAAACTTGCTAATAAACTGTTATCATGTAGATGTAAAGGTCACTGATTGAGATTAATTTGATAAACGGGTTCATTTGATTTGTTAAACCTGGTAAATGTGATCTATGTTTGTTTGTTTGTTTTTTTCTTATGTGACCGTAAAGATAATAATGGTTTGCAGCTTTCACTCTGGAGAAAAAGAATTCACAATCATACTAAATGGACAATTTTCGGCCAAAGATACACTTAAAAGGAAAAAAGCAGAAATATAAATAATGTTATAGTGTAGTCATCAACAATTTTTTTCTTTTGATAATGTTACACATAGGGCTGTAAACGAGCCGAGCCGAGCCGAACATTGGCATGTTCGAGCTCGGCTCGTTTATTTGACGAGCTTGGCTCGTGAACTTGATAATTTTTTAGCCGCTTGAGCTCGAAAGCTCGTTAAGAGCTGTTCACGAGCCTGTTCGTGAGCTCGAGCTCGAGCTCGTTCACGGGCCTGTTTGAGCTGTTCGTGAACCTTTTCGAAGCTCGTTTACATATAAACGATACAGCTCGTGAACATGCTCGTTTGTTCACGAGCATGTTCGAGCTCGGCTCGCTTAGCTGACGAACGAGCTTGAACGTGCGTTTAACGAGCCAAACACCGATCCGCTCGCGAGCAGCTTGGATTAGTCATTAAATAAGTTATTTGTGGTTAGGAGCTAGCAGAAGTGGTAAAACATTTGCCCTCGAGTCCTAATGTATGGAGTTCAAATCTCTTTATTCACATCCGAATGCGTGAGTTTATATCTATGTTTAAAAAAAAAGTTATTTGAGTACGGTTTAATTCTTTGATTAAGTTTTTTCGGAACCATGAAAAAGTTTTGTAATTCAGAAACATTAACATAGAAAATATTCTTCTTCAAGGTTATTAGTGTTTGATTGATTGGGTTTTTTTCGAAACCATGAAAAAAATTTAGTAATTCAGAAACATTAACATAGAAAAAATTTTCCTTCAAGGTTAATAGTGTTTGATGAGGTTAATTTTTTATAATCAATTAGAGTGCTGTTTAGACACTTGAAATCACATCCACCAAGCAAATGCTAGTTGGTCTAACGGAAAGAATACATGATTTAAATTCAGGTTTATTAGCTCTTAAATATGGACTGATGTGCTATATCATTTAAGCACGATACATGATTCAAAATCTCAATTATTAGTGTCATGTTAGATTGGTTGATTTAGGTTAAAGATTTTTTTTTTTTTTTAAAACCAATAGTTTAAAGATTTAATATGCATAATTTCTGTTATTACATTTTGGGGAAGGGAGTGAAATTTATAAAAAATATAAACCCCGACCATAATAGTATGGATGTGTCGGAGAGGTCAACCCTAGCCAACCCGAGTGCGAGAATCAGCAGAAAACGACTACAACCATAAGCACATCTCCCACTCAATCGCTTTTACATTTCTTGAGATTGGTCACAGAACAAGTAGCTTTCATTTCCAGTCTAGCTTTCTCCTCTTTTCCCCTAATTTCGCTTCTTATGTATAATTCCCGCCCGAATTGCAGAAAAAATTACCGAATTCGCAATCCAACTTGTTAATTACTGGTCAGCTTGCTAATCAAATCGTAGACGCATTTTCCATCTTCTTCCTCATTGCTCATTGCTTTATTTCTATGGGTTTTCATCCGACTTCGAGTCTATTTTCCAATATCAGAAGGTAATTGTTTTCTTTTTTCTTTTAGAACCCTAATTTACCTTTGATCTTTTATGCTTGCTCAATTCCTTTTGAGATGATTTTGCCTTCTCATTTATGCCTTCTGTTTGATTGGATGTCGCATATCTTGTTGATTCTTTGCTTCTTTCTATCTTTCCATGATTTAATTCTATTTTTGTTTTATTGAGATTATTGAATGTTTCTTAGAAATTGAGAAGGATTTGAGGTTGGCTGCTGTTTCTCTTTCTACTGCAAGCATAATTCGCAGCATAAGCAAACAATTTGTCACTTTCTGAGCTTAGTGAGACAGAGAGGATTTTGTTAGTATTACTCGAGATCATTTCACTTGTTGCAATTTATGCTGACTGACTTGTTGGGATTATCATTAATGCATTACAAATTCTGAAATACATAAGCAAGAGCTATTTGGTTCCTTTGATGTACCTTCATCAAAATTGGTAACGTTAGTGAAGAATAGCATTGATTTGGTTTGGTTTCAATCAACTAAATGCTGTGGCAGATTTTCTTTTTGGCTCTTTAAAATTCTTTTTTGGCTCACCGTGTAAATGCAGTTCAGATGCTAATCCCATTGCTGGTGATTGTGGGGATGCGTTGATTGTCAAAGCATATCCATTAGGAATGATTCGAGTAAACAATGGCACAATCAATGGGGTGGATGATGGGGATTCAAGCCTTGAACCCTGTATGGGTTTAGAGTTTGATTCAGCAGATGGTGCGCGGGGATTTTATGGTGCTTATGCAACAAGAGTAGGATTCAAAATAAGGATCGGCCAACTCTATCGATCACGATCTAATGGTACAGTTTCATCAAGGAGATATGTTTGCTCAAAGGAAGGTTTTCAGCTTAATTCAAGGACCGGATGTCCAGCATTCATTAGGGTGCAAAGGCGCGATTCTGGAAAATGGGTGATTGACCAAATCCATAAGGATCACAATCATGAACTTGGACTTGAAGATGAAAGCCAACCTCCTATTGTACAGAAGAGAACTCCTAAAGCTACAAAATCATCCACCGGTGTGTCTCAAAGGCCAAGATTCAATCTGATTGAGAACATTGATGATGGTCGTCCATGCCCATCTGGTGTTGTCAATGTTAAACGCTTTAAAAGCGGAGGAGATGAAGGACCACTCAGAGCTGAACCTTATGCAGGTCTAGCTTTCAATTCAGCTGATGAAGCATACCAATTTTATCAAATGTATGCAGATGGTGCTGGATTTAGAATTCGGATTGGTCAGCTATTTCGTTCAAAGAATGATGGGTCTATAACATCACGGCGATTTGTGTGCTCCAAGGAAGGCTTTCAGCACCCTTCAAGGGTAGGTTGTGGGGCATTTATGAGGATAAAGAGACAGGAATCTGGAACTTGGATAGTGGACCGTCTTCAGAAAGATCACAATCATGATCTGGAGCCACAATCAGGAACTCAGAAAAAAAGTGGTAATGCCTCTAAGAAATTCATGGATGACATAAATGATGCATTGGATTTCTCAGACCTAGATAAAATAAATTATGGTGGTGCTATCAGGAGAGCTCGGGTGAACAGTATTGGAAATGATTGGTATCGTCTGCTTCTTGATTATTTTCAAACTAGGCAAGCTGAAGATACTGCCTTCTTTTATTCTGTTGAGGTAGATAATGGCAGTTGCATGAGTGTTTTCTGGGCTGATGGCAGGTCTAGATTCTCATGCAGTCAATTTGGTGATGCTGTTGTATTTGATACCTCATATCGAAAGGGTAGTTATCAAGTTCCATTTGCAACATTTGTTGGAGTTAACCACCACAAGCAGCCTGTGCTTCTAGCCTGTGCCTTGATTGCTGATGAGTCTGAGGAATCTTTTACTTGGTTGTTTCAGACGTGGCTTAGGGTGATGTCTGGATGTCGACCAAAGTCTATTATAGCTGATCAAGATGTGGCAATCCAACAAGCAATTGCAAAAGTCTTTCCTATGAGTCATCATCGTTTTTCATCATGGCAGATTAGGGCAAAGGAACGAGAGAATTTAAGGTCTATGACTGATGAGTTCAAATATGACTATGAGAAGTGCATCTATCAGAGCCAAACATCTGTTGAGTTTAATACAACGTGGAGTGCACTCATCAACAAATATGGGCTGAAGGAGAATGCTTGGCTTAAAGAAATGTATGAAAAGCGTGAAAGCTGGGTGCCGTTGTACCTGAGGGGAAAATTTTGTGCTGGCATCCCCATAAATGAAAGTTTGGAATCTTTCTTTGGTACATTCTTGAATTCTCAAACACCAATTACAGAGTTTATTTCACGATATGAGCAAGGTCTTGCACGACGTCGTGAGGAGGAAAGAAAAGAGGATTTCAACTGTTATAATTTGCAGCCTTTTCTGCAGACAAAAGAACCAGTGGAAGAACAATGTAGAAAGCTTTATTCACTCACAGTGTTCAAAATTCTTCAGAATGAATTACTACAATGTTACAATTATTTAGGGATAAAAACTTATGAAGAAGGGACCATCAGCAGATATTCAGTGCGGAGATGTGGGAATGAGATTGAGAAACATGCTGTTACATTTAGCGCCTCCAATCTCAGTGTTTGTTGTAGCTGTCAAATGTTTGAATTTGAAGGTATTCTGTGTAGACATGTTTTAAGAGTTTTCAACTTGTTGGACATAAGGGAAATTCCATCTCGCTATATCTTACATCGCTGGACAAGAAATGCGGAATATGGTACTATACAAGACATTGAATCTAATGTTAGTGCTCAAGAACTCAAGTCCTTAATTGTATGGAGTTTGAGGGAAACAGCCTGTAAATACGTTGAGGCTGGGGCAACATCTCTTGAAAAATATAAACTTGCCTATGAGATGATGCGGGAAGGTGGAATAAAACTTCGCTGGCAAAGATAACCAATGAGTACAGAGAGTTGTATGTCGATCTAGGGCTAAATTTTGTAGCTAATGCTCCTTTTGTACATATCTTTTTTTGGTTTTGGGTTCTTCCTTTTTCTCTTGTCAGTGTTACTGAAAACTGATGGCTTGCAAACAGATATTGGTATAGATCTCTCTTATTCTAATTGAAAAGTTGTGATTTTTAACCATGTGATGTTATCTTTGATGGAAGATATAATACCAGTGAAATTCTTTTGTTAGCCAACTTTTATTCTGATGATCAGTGCAGCTTTATTAAATAGCTTATAACAGGAAGCACATCAAGTAATTTCATTTTCACATGCTTAGTACATGACTACGGTGGTGGGTAGGAAACGCTTTCTGAATGCAGGAAATTTATGAATTCAGCAGATGCATGAGTTACCATCCAGATAAGGTATGTCGAATTTTTCTTTCTCTTTTTTCTTTTAATTCCTCATAACTAAACAGAAAAGTTTCTATAATTTCAACTATTTGTAGTATGAGTTTAATTGTTCATGAGTTCTGCATATAAGAGCTCATTCCAGGTGTCAGGAACTCCGGGAAGGCACCAATGGCTACAATCTGCAGCTAGCTGACCCCTAAAACCATAAACTGAGGGATGTCCATCTTTTCTCAGTTGTGAAAGGAATGTGATGTTAAGCAAATAAATAGGCTTTGAAATAGTCCCCAAAACTCTTTCTACAATAGTTTCTGCAGGATCTGGACCGTTCGGATAGTTTGACATGAACAATGGCTCTGTTTCTCCCTTACAATTCCTTCCTAGTTTACTGCTTCTCCACTCTGATGAACTAATACAGGAAAACGAAGATGTAAAAGAAATCAGGATACTATTACAGAATATTTACATTTGTTTACGTATATTTTAAATTTAAACTTACTTTGCATGATCTGGAGAAACACCCTGAAAAAAGATCTTGGTTTTGGTAGGATTAATTTTCAATTGAACCCACCTAGCCCAAGTACTAAGAGCTCTCTCATAGGCCACTAATCTATCCATATCTTTGTAGTATCTGTTTCTTTGTTGAATATAATCCCATCTACAGAGGATAAGCAAAAGCTTAAGCTGAATCTATTTCTTGTATTCTATTTGATATTAATTAATGTTAAAAAGGTAAAGATGGTTTTTTTGATAGAGAGATCTTACGGTTGCTTCCTTCCTGTGTGAAGCCACCAATGCCATGTGTTGAAGATCAAGGTGTCTGCTCCTCTCCATGATCTTCCACTTTTAATGGAGTCCAGTTTCAGAACTCTTCCAATTTTTTGCCCAACAATGTCTACCAGAAATGCATTCCTAGAAAACATCAATGACACATTGTATCCCTGCAAATTCAAGGTTTGATCTTTAAACAATTTTTCTTTGATATAAAATTGTGAACGAAGCAAACTGGGTTAGGAGATTGTGCTCCATGATGGGTATTTGCAGTTACTCAAAATCAATCGGACCCAAAGCCGAATTCTCTGGGTTCCATAGTTGGATGTTTAATTATGCAAATTTTTTGAAAAAAAAATTAGTAAAATTTAAGTACAATATCTAGTCATGAATCATGATTAGTGATGGAGAAAAGATGAGCTTACAGGAAATGTAAATGTAGAGAGGTCTCCAACTCTTTCCAAAGTGAAAAAGGCCTTTGGAACTGCTGTGTGAAGCATGCAAATAAGTGATTGCCATTGATTCAAACTTAAAGAATCTCCTACAAACATGATTCGCTTTCCTCTCATTTTTGACAAAAATAATCTACCATTGAACCTGCATCATATCATATCATTTTTGACACAATTTAATCGTGATAACATTGTATGATTAGAAGAAAAGAAAATGAGAAAAGAGAAGACCTTGGTAATCTGCAAGAAGTAGGCTGCCATCTATAATTGAGATACTTAGAATCTGGTCTGCCATTTTTTTGGCAATTAAATTGTTCAAGAACAAAAGGACAATTAGTTACATTATAAAGAGGGTAAGAAGGATCATAAACCCATTTTCCTTGATAAATATCGCACCCATTCCTTTTTGGTTTTCTAACTACTTGAATCTGTTCTGTTCCATGCACAATACCAACCACAACTAACAGAACAGCAAAAATGGCAACTCCTGCCATGGAACCCTCCATCCCCCGTCCCTCCTTCCCTGAGATAGGAGGCAAGAGTTTTGGGTTTCTGGCAGTAGCTCAGGAATTTCAGTTCTTCCCTTATATATAATATGATCATGAAATGTATAAATGTGCTAATTCAGGTTTTCCATCACCCTTGTCAGGGTGCCTTTAATTTGGTTTACCAAATTAAGATTTTCTTTTTTTTTTTTTTTAAAATCTAAAAAGTAATTTCTATATTAACACATTCTGTTTGAATATTACAGCTAAGGGAAGTCACTAAAATTGTAGTAATCATTTTTACAAAATGGAGGTTGTAATTTTTTATTACTTCCATTTTCTATTTCTCTATTTACACACACACAAAATAATAAATATAATAATAATGTTTAAAAAGTAAAAGCAACAATTTTGTAGCTAATTATGATAATTTTTTTCATATGTTAAGGAAATGGTTTTGGGCTCAGACGAATTTTAGTAGCAGTTTCTAGTCCATCAAACTACATTGCATATATTAAGAAAAAAAATTAAAAGTTCTTATTATAAAATGATTTATTTGGGTACGATAATGTAACATTTAAGGAGGATTATAGATAGTTTTTTCATAATATTAGAGCTTCTTCATATTTAACTTTTGAAACAAAAATTGGAATTGGGTAGGACTAATGCATATTAAGAAAAACAATTAACGAAAATAAATATGTCTAAATAAAGACCAAAATTAATCGGGTAACTTTCATTGCGAACTTCCAAACTTTAGAGGTAAAAGCTTCTA
>CATIWJ010341311.1:0-11591 GCA_949640765.1 Croton laevigatus | reverse complement strand
ACAAACCGAAGTCTAGAGTGCTATCTTAGGTGCTTCTCATCCGAGCAACCTAAAAGTTGGGCTAAATGGCTTAGTTGGGCAGAGTTCTGGTACAACACAAACTATCACGGGGCAACACAAAAGACACCATTCGAAGTGGTTTATGGGAGGCCACCCCTACTCTACAACATTATCTGCCCGGAGAAACAAGTGTGGAGGCCCTTTCTCAACACTTGCAGGATAGGGATGAGATATTAAGGCAACTCTGCCATAACCTATTAAGAGCCCAGCAGTTGATGACTAAATATGCCAACAAGCATAGGCGGGATGTCCAATTTTCTGCCGGAGACAAGGTCTTTCTTAAGCTCCGCCCTTATAAGCAACAATCGGCCGCCAATCGAATAAATGCTAAGCTTGCTGCACGTTATTATGGGCCGTTTGAGGTGTTGGGAAAGGTGGGGAATGTTGCTTACAAGCTGAAGTTGCCACCGACTTCCAAGATTCACCCCGTTTTTCATGTCTCTCAGTTGAAGAAGGTAGTGGGAGATCATGAGGTTTCGGATCAAATTCCAGATGCACTAGAGGCAGAAACAGATCCAATGCTAGAACCGTTAAAAGTGTGTGCAAGAAAGACCTCCAAGCAGGATGGGCGTTTAGTCCCACAAATATTGGTCCAATGGTAGGGACAAGCGGAGGAGAATGCAACTTGGGTTAACGAGGCGGATTTCCGAGTTCAATTTCCTAACTTCAGCCTTGAGGACAAGGCTGTTCTTCATGGGGGCGGAAATGTTAGAGACCAAGCTGATACCTCAAGGGCATATTGGGTATATACAAGGAAGGGTAAAGCTGCCAAAAGAATCATCCTTGGGAATGAAGAAAAGTAGGAGACATGTCAGCAGAGTTTGTTACAATTTTCTTTATATAAGTAGTATGCTGTATGGAGGAGAGGGTATCTTTTTTGATGTTTTGTAATGAGCAGACCCTATACATCGGGCTAGTCCTGGGAATTGGAATATTCCAATCATTCCATCTTTTGTCCTTTAGTTTTGTTCTCAACTAATTCCTTTGTAAGCATATCAGTTTCATTAATACAAACTCAATCCCTCCTTCTTCCTCATTCTATCTCCGTTTAGTTCTTTTCATATTGTGTTACAGATCCTTGGCAATATTCTTTCGTTCTCCAACAAATAGAAGCAAATGCCGTAGCTTACCTTATAAATTCTAAACAACATATATATAGCCATGAAACCACAAAAGTTGCAGTTGAATGATGAAGCTTTTTTGAGGGCAAAGACTACTGGAAGGTCAAGGAGAGGTTCACGGTGATGAACAAAATGAAGGATCACAACCAGGATTTCAAGAGATCAATCATGGAGATCATGAGATAATAATGGAAAAGCCGATGTTTGAAATGAAGGATTTGGAACAAATTGTGCAATGTTTTTTTTTTCCTTTGAATCATAAGCAACATCATAAAGTTATAGATAAGGCTTTTTCTACGATTGGGAGGCTTTGTTATTCACAGCAAGTTCTTAGAAGTCTCTATTACTTACCCCTATTTTTTATTCTTCTCAGTTATTCACATTAAATTAATAAATTCCGATCACTGATCCATTTCATTACCTCTTACACTTACTTCCGTCTGATCCTCCTCTCCCTCTTACTCACACTTATATTGCACTACACTTTCTCTAAGTGGTTTTGTAAGAAATCCCTTTTTTTTCTTGGCACCACAAATATATGTGCCTCAACTTTGTTTGATTTAGGTTCAATGTTCTATCAAAGCTAAAACTATTTGTTGTCCTTTCCAAGAAACCTAGAAGCTCCATTGTAAAGCTAGGGGTAAGTAAAAGTGGTGTGAAAGGTTGTCTCACCATAACTGCCCTCATTTTAACGGAAAATAGTAAAAATTTAACAAAGGGACCAAACGGTGTACCAGAAACCAGAGGGATGTGTACTTTCGAAATAGAACTATAGAAGAGTGAAGTAATTCATCATGTAGTAACATAAGGAATTTGCAGTACCCTTTCCCAAGAAAAAAATATATGAATTATAAGAATATAAGAAAATAGCAAAGACACAAAATGAAGTTCCATCAAGAGCAAATATATCCTAAAAAGAAATTTGCAAACACTAAATGTCAATTCAAATGCTATAATATAATGATAACCAAAGCGAAACACCATTTGTTTTATTCACAAACAACAGGAAATCATAAACCTTGATTGATGGTTGCTCTGTACAAAACCTGGCTGAATAAATGTTGGCATATTGATTACAAAAAATTAACATGTTCGCGTCCGGAATAACTTGCCTGAAGAAGCCAATTTGACGTGCAGTAAGAGTGTAGCAAGCAATAATAAGCTAGTAACAAGTGCACATATACAATGCATTATCTGCAGGTCACATGTAAGAAAGCGTAGGGATGCCAAAGGGAACAAGCAAACACAATTTAAGACAAGCAAGAAATCAACAGAGAATGTGTGAATGTTACATATAGTGGTACAAGGGAGAAACAGCAAATACTAAACAAAATTGGATAGAGTTCAATTGGTGAATCTATTGCCGCTTCACAATTGACCAGCAAGCACCAGTATTATATTCCAAATGATGCAGTACAACCAGAAAGCACATAGCAAACCAACCTATTATCAATGCCCTCGGTGATATTCTGGGCATCCAAAGAGTTGGGTCCACCTCGAATCCAAGTCATTTGCCCAGAAGGTCCACTAACCTGAAGTAGAAATAAGAATAGAATAAACCAGTTATCAAAACAAATCAGGTACAGTCCAGAAATGGGGACATAAAAAATTAGCAGTAAATAAAGGTTGAATTTGAAATGAAAAAATTCACACTAGAAATTTAAACAGAAAATTGACGATAGTATAGAAGAAACACTTTATAATAATTAAGGGAGTTTAAAGCAATGCAACAGCTCGTCCACATAATAGCAAGAATTATTATACCTTTGTCGCTATTACAACACGATCCCGTGGAATCTTTCTTCCTCTAATCCAACGAGCAAGGTACTCCTCGCTTCTCCCCTGGGTCTCAGCACGCTGAGGCACCGGATACCTATCAATCAGTTAAGAAAGTGCTAAAGAACAGTCCAGAGGTAGAAGGAAGCTAAACAAAAGAATTGATAACCCCATAGAGGGAGAGAAAAGAAAAGGAACATACATTTCTGCTGAATCGAAGAAAATGATTCCGGCATGGAAAGCTTCATCGAGAAGGCGAAAGGACTGCGATAAGGAGTTCTGCTCACCGAACGTCATGGATCCTGAAAAGCGGGCGAGAAATGGAGCACCATGTAAAAATCAAAAGGGAAAGGTGAAAAATAGGAAGAGAGAAAAGGAGGATGTCAAACCTAAGCAGAGCCTGGAAACTGTCAGATCAGGAGTGAGGTTGAAGAGAGGAACTGACATGTTAACTATTGTCGAGGGTGATTCAATTGGCTGTTCTGATATTCAAACTGAATGGGTGCAGAAGATGTTCCTACCCTGTCCGTCTCGCGCGAGTACTGTGTTTGATCTTCGAAATTCAAGATGAGAATTTGACAATATTATTATAATTTTTAATATAATTTAGCATAAAAGGTATACTAGCGGGGATGTAGCTCAAATGGTAGAGCGCTCACTTTGCATGCAAGAGGTACAAGATTTTTGCTCTTAACTGTTGGTTTTAACAGCATACTTATTACATACGATACAGTAGTGGGATGTAGCTCAAATGGTAGAGCGCTCACATTGCATGCGAGAGGTATAGGGTTCGATAACTTGCATCTCTATCTTGTAAGATCTTCGTCATTTTTAACTTTGACAAGCACATCTCATGCCATGGATATTAATTTTTGCTCTTAATTGTAATTTGAAAGGTTTCAACACCATGCTTATTATGTAAGGTATAGTAGTGGGGATGTAGCTCAAATGGTAGAGCGCTCGCTTTGCATGCGAGAGGTACAGGGTTCGATACCTTGCATCTCCAACTTGTAAGATCTTCGTCATTTTTAACTTTGACAAGCACATTTCATGTCATGGATATTAATTTTTGCTCTTAATTGTAATTTGAAAGGTTTCAGTACCATGCTTATTACGTAAGGTATAGTAGTGGGGATGTAGCTCAAATGGTAGAGCGCTCGCTTTGCATGCGAGAGGTACAGGGTTCGATACCCTGCATCTCCATCTTGTAAGATCTTCGTCATTTTTAACTTTGACAAGTACATTTCATGCCATGGATATTAATTTTTGCTCTTAATTGTAATTTGAAAGGTTTCGGCACCATGCTTATTATGTAAGGTATAGTAGTGGGGATGTAGCTCAAATGGTAGAGCGCTCGCTTTGCATGCGAGAGGTACAGGGTTCGATACCCTGCATCTCCAACTTGTAAGATTCTTGTCATTTTTAACTTTGAGAAGCACATTTCATGCCATGGATATTAATTTTTTCTTTTAATTGTAATTTGAAAGGTTTCAGCACCATGCTTATTACGTAAGGTTCAGTAGCGGGGATGTAGCTCAAATGGTAGAGCGCTCGCTTTGCATGCGAGAGGTACAGGGTTTGATACCCTGCATCTCCATCTTGTAAGATCTCTGTCATTTTTAACTTTGACAAGCACATTTCACGCCATGGATATTAATTTTTACTCTTAACTGTAATTTGAAGGGTTTTAGCACCATGCTTATTACATAAGGTATAGCAGCGAGGATGTAGCTCAAATGGTAAAGCGCTCGCTTTGCATGCGAGAGGTACAGGATTCGATACCCTGCATCTCAATCATGTAAGATCTTTGTCATTTTTAACTTTGACAAGCACATTTCACGCCATAGATATTAATTTTTGCTCTTAACTGTAATTTGAAGGGTTTCAACATTATGCTTATTACGTAAGGTACAATAGCGAGATGTAGCTCAAATGGTAGAGCGCTCGCTTTGCATGCGAGAGGTACAGGGTTAGATACCCTGGATCTCCATCATGTAAGATCTTTGTCATTTTTAACTTTGACAAGTACATTTCATGCCATGGATATTAATTTTTGCTCTTAACTGTTGGTTTCAACACCATGCTTATTACATAAGGTATTGATCCCTGCATCTCCATCTTGTAAGATCTCTGTCATTTTTAACTTTGACAAGCACATTTCACGCCATGGTTATTAATTTTTGCTCTGAGCTGTGATTTGAATGGTTTCGGCACCATGCTTATTACATAAGGAATAGTAGTGGGGATGTAGCTCAAATGGTAGAGCGCTCGCTTTGCATGCGAGAGATACAGGGTTTGATACCCTGCATCTCCATCTTGTAAAATCTTTGTCATTTTTAACTTTTACAAGCACATTTCACGCTATGCATATTAATTTTTGCTCTTAACTATAATTTGAAGGGTTTCAGCACCATGCTTATTACGTAAGGTACAATAGTGGGGATGTAACTCAAATGGTAGAGCGCTTGCTTTGCATGCGAGAGGTACAGGGTTTGATCCCTGCATCTCCATCCCGTAAGATCTTTGTCATTTTTAACTTTGACAAGCACATTTCACACCATTGTTATTAATTTTTGCTCTGAGATGTGATTTGAAGTGTTTCAACGCCATGCTTATTACTTAACTGTGATTTTAAGGGTTTAAGAGGAATTAAATGGAAAAACAGGAGTGGTATGGCATGATGTGTCTCCTAAAACTGCTGCACACAGGAGTGGTTTTCTTCTTGGCACAGCAGCTTGAAAAACATATTGCATGCTGCTCCATTTCATAACGCAAAACACAGCCTCAATTTTTCAAAATGTGATTTGCTGATTTCTAAGCTGCAAAGGCTCGGGAAGTTTGCACTTTGCAGTTCTCATTTTGACAGTTTAGTTAAATGTGATACGATGCCTAAACTTCCACCATGCAATTCAATCAAAGATAATAATAAAACAGTCCGACCGGTCAACAACGTCCATCTCTCCATTTTCATTCAGATGATCAATCCGCATTATACAAGAGAATGAGAAAACGCATTTTATGAGCATCATCATAACAATTAACAAGGAAACCCCCTACCCTTTTCAGCTCCTAATCCACATCATTATCAAAATCCGGTAACTATTTAAAACACATAATTTCATTTCTTTGATAATATAAAGCTCAGCTCCACCACAATACAAAAATGGGTTATAACAAAATTGCTGTTTGCCTTTCCAGTATTCAACCATAAAATCCTCCCGGAAATATGCTTACATTCAGCTAAAAGGATTAAAACCAACCAGATTACAAAGCTTGAAAACTTTAAATTTCACATTGTAAAATTACCACTCTCAAAACTCCTGCGAAGCAGAACCAATCTCACCCCCTTTCCCCATTTTCTTTGGCAAAAGTGTTTGATGAATATTTGGCAGAACGCCTCCATTTGCAATAGTAACAGTTCCCAACAGCTTGCTTAGCTCTTCGTCATTCCTCACAGCAAGCTGAATGTGCCTTGGGACAATACGGTTTTTTTTGTTGTCCCTAGCTGCATTCCCAGCAAGTTCAAGTACCTGCAACCAACCAGATATACCCACAATCGAATCAATTGAGAATTTCAATTCAATTATTAGTTGCTTCGCCTGCATTGCACTTGAATACAACGAAAATTCCAACAATTACATTAAATGATCTCTAATCTGCGGTATCTAACAAGAATGAAAATATAAAAATTCATAAAGCAATACAGGGGGATCAACAAAAAATGCAAAGCAGATCAAATAGAATACCAAGACTAACCTCGGCAGCAAGATACTCGAGGACAGCAGAGAGGTAAACGGGAGCGCCGGCTCCGACACGATCGGCGTACTTCCCAGCTTTAAGGAAACGGGCAATACGGCCGACCGGAAACTGGAGACCGGCTTTTTGAGATCTCGAAACAGATTTTGAGGACTTAGGCTTACCTCTGCCTCCTTTGGTTGATCCAGCGGAACTCATGGTTGTTTAACGATCGAAACCAAACCCTACAAAATAAATTATAAAAACAACCGGAAAGGAAGAAAGGTTATGTGACGCTTGATATTTGATGTTTGCTTAAAAAAGAAGGGTTTTCAGAGAGAAAGGCGTACTACATACGAGAGCGAATCAAGAATTAAAAACCAATAGCTTGGATAGACATGGATCGCCAGCAGGACATATATTGAACGGATGAGATCGAATTTCTAGACTATGTACATGTTCACAATATAAACAGGCCTCAAATGATAAAATATTGTTGGGCCTAGAAATTTAAAA
Source organism: Croton laevigatus (assembly GCA_949640765.1). Classification (NCBI taxonomy): domain Eukaryota; kingdom Viridiplantae; phylum Streptophyta; class Magnoliopsida; order Malpighiales; family Euphorbiaceae; genus Croton; species Croton laevigatus. The sequence goes on along the minus strand of CATIWJ010341311.1, from coordinate 4,383 downwards.
AAGTTTAAGAAGTTTGGAAAAATGTAAAGTTAGATATAAAATAAAGAGTATGATATAATTTCATTTTTCAAAATAAAATATTTAGTTTATTTAGATGAAAAATAAAAAATAAAATAAATTTATTTTCAAATCAAAAATTTTTCTTTTAATTTACAAAAAAGTGAATATAACTAAAATTTTTTTTATTTTTCTTCAATTTAAATAAAAAATTTAAAATAACATTATTTTATCTTCTACTCTATATTACATTTCACCCTTATTTTACACCATTCAAAATCCAAATAAAACCTAAACATATTTACACCATCCAAAATCCAAATAAAACCTAAACATAAACGGCATTGACTCACGGTTATAAAAAATTTCGTTTTTTTTTTTTTTTGGTTTCCCCGCACGCTTTACAAAGAACGTTAATAATCAAAACAGAAAATCTAACCATATAAAGAAAACAACTGAATTAAAGCAAAATATCTAAGAAACTTCCATTTCACAATCCAAAATGAGATTTACAAAATCATAATCAACTTCATTAGATGATATTCACAACTCATATTGATCACTGAAACTATCATCTATCGCCAATTACATTACCAAATTCACCCCAAAAAAAAAAAACCAAGTATTAGTACCCTAAAATTCTTGAGAAGCAGACCCAATTTCACCTTTCCCTTTTGCATTTTTCTTTGGAAGCAAATTCTGATGAATATTGGGCAAAACACCTCCATTCGCAATTGTAACAGAACCCAACAGCCTGCCTAATTCCTCATCATTCCTCACCGCCAACTGAATGTGCCTAGGGATGATCCTGTTCTTCTTGTTATCTCTTGCAGCATTACCAGCAAGCTCCAAAACCTGTACACAAATAACTCAACAATTAACGAAAAGCCCCAAAATTCAGAACACGAAATGCATAATTAAAGAGTTCAAGTGTCTTAATAAACAAACCTCAGCAGCAAGATACTCTAAAACAGCAGAGAGATAGACGGGAGAACCAGACCCAACCCTCTGGGCATATCTACCCTTCTTGAGGAATCGAGCTATTCTGCCAACAGGAAATTGGAGACCAGCCTTACTAGATCTGGAAATCGATTTAGCCTTAGGTTTGCCTCGGCCTCCCTTGGTTACAGCAGCCGCAGCTCCGCTCATGATGATTCTGATCTTTGAATTTTAATAAAAGGAAGAGATTGTTTTGAAGTTGAGAGAATGAGTACTGCTAAAACGCTGTTGTCTGTATTTATATAAGAGATCGAGAGGCTATTTGATTGGTTAACTGGGATTTGGCAGGGATTGCCAGCGCGGCAACAGGCTTTTTGTAGCGGGTTAATTTGAGATTGAGCGGGAAAAGTTTCGTTTTGGAGAGGGAGAATGAAATAAGGGAACGTCGATTTGTTTATTTGAGCTTTGCGAGGATCGCCAGCGTGGCAAATGATGTCTTTTAAAAATTTTTAAATTTTAAGATTGAGCGGGTATTGAGTCAATTCGCTTATCCATTAAAACTGCAATACTTCGGAATTCCTGGGCCGGCCGTGCAATGGACTCTTCTCTAATGTTCGGGCCGAAACTATATTTTCACCACCCTTATTAAGGTTGATTTTAGCAAATGTGAGTTTTTGAAATTTTATTATAAATAAATGTTAATAATTTTTTTAATATATTAAGTAAAGGTTATATTTTTATGATATAGAAAACATATGTATTTTTATAAAATACATGTATTTCACTTTTACAATCCTAGTAAATACATATATTAACTTTTATATATACAATAATTAAAAAGTGATATTTAATATTTAAAAAATATAGCATTTACTAAATATAAGTTTAAAAAATTGATATTTACTTAATGTTTCAAAATATGTGATAGTATTTACTAATAATAAATTTCAAAAAGTGACATCTACTATAATTTCCCAATATCGCCAATTGCACCTTTAAGGGAAAAAAAAAATGCGCCTTAAATAGAAAAAGAAATTCCATCCTAAATGACATAATTGAATAAAAAAAAATAGATAAAACATACTTATAACTAATTTTTGGGTGGAATTGAGTTATTCCATAATTGACTCAATTGAATCAAATTAACTCGTTTCTCTCTCATTTCAAAATTTTTGTTGCCTTCTCTTCATTCTCAGCTCACCTATCTCATATTTATAAAATCGACTATAGTCACAACATACGGACAGAGCAATAATCAAATCAACTCGTTTCTATCTCATTCCAAAACTTTTGTTGCCTTATCTTCGTTCCTAGCTCACCTATTTCATATTTATGAAATTGACTATAGTCACAAAATAGGGAGAGATCAATAATCAAATCAACTCGTTTTTCTCTCATTCTAAAATTTATGTTGCCTTCTCTTCGTTCCTAGCTCGCCTACTTTTTTTTCCACACACACACAAATAGTTATAACACACACTCCCATTATGGGAAGGGGGCATTCTAAGGCTCAAACGTGACCGTCTTAGGACACCAGTTCAACACTTATAACAACTATGCCAAGCCACATTCCCCTCTAGCATACCTATTTTATATTTATGAAATTGACTATAGTCATAACATAGGGAGAGGGTAACATTTTACGCTTGTGTATAAAAACAAAACAAAACAAAAGTTTCCTTCTTCAAGATTAATATCTTGGTGGCTGTTATTCTCATATCTATATATATATTTAAAAGTAAAGACTCTAAAGAGAAAAAAAAAATGAATAAACTATTATGTTTGTCTTTAAAACTGAATTAGTATGGAACTCGATACAGCGCATGGATATAAAACTGTTAGAGATATAATATTTTTAGTTCAAGTTAATTATGTCAAAATTTGGATTTGAATTTAATTTTTATTCCAAATTCCTTTACTCTCAAAAGTTAAATTATATTTATTATAAATATAAGTATTATAGACATCTTTTGTTTTATAATATGTGAATTTCAATTTTTGTATTTATTTTATAATAAGAACAATAATATTGATCTTTATAAATGTGACTCAATTTATTTATTAAAATTTATAATTGATTTCATCATAGTTTTAAATTATTTATAAATTAAAACAAATATAAATTATAAAAAATATAACATTGTTAAAGGATAAGCATTCGAAGTTGAAGATTGTTCCATAGATATTGTCAAATTTTTGTTCAATATTGCCATTTTTCTACAAAACTGTCAAAGTTTTACCCAATATCTCTTCTCTTCTAAAAACGTGAGAATATTTTCGCAATTGTGAATTTTTTTGCTCAATATAGCCACTTTTTTTCACAATCGATGTATATTTTTCACAGAGTTGTTAAATTTCTACCCAATATATCTTTTATTTTTCAAATGGTGTGAAAATTTCCATATGTGTTGTGATAATTTTTGCTCAATGTAGTCCATTGTTCTATATGATGTGTATATTTCCATATGATGGTTAAATTTGACACAATATCTCTCCTATTTCCAAAAGGCATGCATATTTTACACATGTGTTATGAAAATTTCTGCTCATCATAGCTACTTTTTCACATGTCGTGTATATTTCAACATGCTATGAAATATTTACTCAATATATCTTTTATTTTCCAAAGAACGTGAATATTTCCACATGTATTGCAATAATTTTTTTTCTCAATATAGCCGGTTGTTCCACATACCCAATATTTCTTCTCTTTCAAAAGGGCATGAATATTTTCACATGTGTTGTGAAAATTTATGCTCAATGGAGCTGATTTTTCCATAGATTGTCTATATTTTCACAGAGTTGTGAAAATATTTACTCAATATTGTTCTCTTTCCTAATGGCATGAATAATTTCATGTTGGTGTAAAAATTTGTTATCAATATTTATACTTTTTCCATAGGTCCCGGATTTTTGTTCTAACATGTGAGTGTGAAGTAGAAGATCAGATTTTACAGTGTGATAAAAATATCAAAACAATTAAAGACTATATGATTTGATTTCAGTCATGCGATTTAGTTCATACCACTTTTATATTTAAGATGTTGGAATTAAGAGTTGAGCACAATCATAATTTCAAGTTCCATATCGATTGGGGATATTAACAATTTTGGGATAAAAATTATTAAAAATTACCATCTTAGTGTAAAAATTAAGAAAATTACAAATTTGGTATAATTTTGAAAAAAATTACGGATTTGATGTTAAAAATAGTAAGGTGGCACTTGGTTCTCTCTGTGCGCCACTTCAAGTTCTGTGCACCACTTGGACTGGCGCACAGAGCCAGTTTCCTACTTGAATTGGCGTACAGGGACAATTTTCCACAGGCAAATAATGGCAATGATTGCATCACAGAATCAGATGAACCAGCTTCTTTGATTGTATTTCTAGTAAACAAGATTGAAAATAAATTATCAGATTTAGTTCACATGTAGAGTTATAACAATA
>CATIWJ010341284.1:0-10281 GCA_949640765.1 Croton laevigatus | reverse complement strand
TAACTTTAATCTTTTGATTATTTAATTTTTCAGACTTTAGTTCTTTATTCTAATCTTGAATAAGGTTTCACTTAGAATTTGCTTATACTAAGAATATAATATCCATTCGGGTAAAAAGAAAAATGAGCTTCAACACTTCCCGTAAAACCACCTCCCCGGTGACGCAAGACAGCGGAGACTGAATGGAGAATTACTCAAGGCTCTAATCTCAGACAACGATAAGAAAAAGTTGTGGAATTTTGTCAAAAACTTCCAGATCATGCAATGCATATATTAACAGTGTGTATATATATATATATACATATTTTTATCCTAAGCCCGCATGTGATTAAGAGACATGAAAATATATGTGCTTTGATATATTTTGTGAATATTTGAATATGATATAACTTGCGGTGCGATGGTGTGTCATAAAGGGACGGAGAATTTTAACTAAAAAGATTTATGTTCTAAGGCAAATTGCCTAATTTGGTTTGATTCAGTATATAGTATTTCTTTGATTGTAATAATGATGGATTCAATTTTTTCTTTTGAAATAAGGTAGGATGTGCTATCGGAAAATTGTTGACACTGACACACTATCTTGTTTGAAATTGTTTGGGATTGAGATATTTATATTTATTTATCTTTGATATTGACTCTCATGAACTTACTGAGTAAATATATAACACTTACGCCCATATAGTCAGTTTTGCAGGTTCATGATATGCTGCAAAAGCAAGACTCAGTTTCATTTTCCTCAAGCCGAGCATCGAGTCATATTAGTTGGTCTATTTAGTTTTTTGTTTAGTTTTTCTGTTTAGATTGATTTCTGGATTGTAAATAAAATATATTGGTTTATTTTGCATTTTGTAATTTAAGAAGTTTTTAGATAGTAATTTTTAGAATATTTACACTTGAAATATTTTATTTTTAAAAGTCTTGTATAGTCATACTTCAGTTTTGTTGCAGGCCGGTTATTGACCCCGGATTGGGATCGTGATATAAACAATGTGTATTGATATGTTAGCTTAAGAATCAAATAGGTACTTTAATATTGAAGATGAGTTTAAGAAAAAAAAAATCTTTTAATTTTTTCTGGTATGGCAATAAAATGTCACTTATTTAACGACATAAGAGTATTTATTAATCAATTTTTTTAAATAATAATAATAATAATAATAATAACTTATGCATACTAGATTAATGTTCTATTCCCTTCCCTGAAAAGGTGAAAAATACATCTTGGATTAAAAGATAATCTCTGCATATATCAAAACCCGTTTAGGGTTTTGATATATGCAGCCCTTAGGGCTGCATATAAGCATTTAATACGAGTAAAGATTCTTATTGGAAAAGATGATTTCTCACTTCTCCAAAAAAAAATTTTAGTTGTTCAAAAAAAATAAGTTGAGTTCTTGCTTTTCCAATAAAGATTTTTTACCTATTAAATGCTTATATGCAGCCCTAAGGGCTGCATATATCAAAACCCTAAACTTTTAACTTTAATCTTTTGATTATTTAATTTTTCAGACTTAGAAAACGTGATCCACATAGTTCTTTATTCTAATTTTGAACAAGGTTTTACTTAGAATTTGCTTACACTAAGAATATAATACCTTGCTTCATTACTAATCTATCTAAAAAAAATTGCTAATTTCCTTCCTTTTCCCACCATAAGAGATGAATATGGTTCGGGTAAAAAAAAAATCTAATATCCAGTTATTCCAAGTAAAATGAGATTCAATACTTCCCGTGAAACCACCGCCCCCGGTGACGCAAAACAGCTGAGACTGAATGGAGAATTACTCAAGGCTCTACTGTCAGACAACGATAAACAAGTTGTGGAATTTTCCCTGAAACTTCCAGATCATGCGATGCACATATTAGCAGTAAATAACGACACGGTCCCCCATTTTGCTACATATGCAAGAAAAGAAGAATTAGTGCTTCAATTGCTGGAAGAATTTCCAAATCACCATCTTGACAAAATGACCCGCCAAAATGACCATGGAAATACAATTTGATGAGAAATCCTCCTTAATTGGAGGAAAAGAAAAGGGGAAAAAAAAAAGAAGACAATAAAATAGAAAAAAATGGTTAACGGAGAAAAGAGAAAAAAAACTAATTATAGTTAAACTATTATTAGCTTGGTTTTTGGCTATAAAATGCTATGTAGTTTTCATTTGTATATCATCTCAAGAAAGAAAAAAACAAAAAACTCAGTTAAAGAAGTCCAAACTTAACACTACCTCCAATTTTTTCATTTCTTTACGTCCTACAAATACCAAGAAATCAACAATACCAATACACTATAATAATAAACAATTACTAATCCTTTATAAACCTTACTTTTTCACCAATACAAATAAAGAATAATACTACCTCCGTTTTTTTCATTTCTTTACATTTCAAACAGCATGTTTAGGTTGAACTTTGGTATTGATAATTTGATGGGTTGGGTTAGGTTGATTAAAATATTATTTATATATAACTAAACTACAGTAATCATACTTTATAACTAACCTAAATATACTTTAATATACCTAACCCAACCCATCAAATTATCAACACCAAAGTTCAATCTAAGCATGCTGTTTGAAATGTAAAGAAATGAAAAAAAACGGAGGTAGTAATAAACAATTACAAAACTTACTATAAATGGAAACGTAAATAATTGAAAAAATTTGCCAAAATAGGAAACTTAAAGAAATGAAAAAACTGGAGGTAGTAAGTTTGAGAAAGTGAGAGAGACAGAAAATCCTCTTAAGAGATAAAATTAAGAGAGAATTGAGCTACCATAATTTGGTGAGATTATTACTGTATTCTGATCAAGTTTTCCTTAGTGAAATATACAAAATTATTTTTTTCCCATTTTATTTACACAAGACTGGGAAAAATTAGACCCTGAGAGTACCATATTATTTATTGATTATTTGTTTTTCGTCATCCTTCCGAACAAGTAGTATTAGAGCTTCGGCTTACAAAAAAAAAAAAAAAAAACATTATATTCTTGTGTCATTTGAGATGGAGGAGTCATAAGACTGGGAAAAATTAGACCCTGAGAGTACCATATTATTTATTGATTATTTGTTTTTTATCATCTTTCCCAACAAGTAGTATCAGAGCTTCGGCTTACAAAAAAAAAAACATTATATTCTTGTGTCATTTGAGATGGAGGAGTCATCATCATCATCAGCTACAATGCTAAAATTGACTACATCCAATTACTCCATATGGAAGCTAGGAATGGAGGATATCCTTTATTGCGAGGATTTATATGAGTCCCTTCAATTGGTGGAACAAAAACCAGAAGGGACGTTTGACGATGTGTGAAGTAGTTTAAATGGAAAAGTTGTTGGACAAATCCGACAATGGGTGGTCAAATTGTGTTCCATCATGTGGCACAATAGACAGATGCATATAGATTATGGACAAAATTGTCTTCCATATATTAGCGGAAGACCCCTTAAAATAAAGCATTGGTTATTCGAAGGTTGGTAAACCTTAAGTACAAAGATGGTCGAAGTATTACAGAGCATCTTATTGACTTTCAAGGTTTGATCAACCTGTTGACGAATATGAATATGGCACTAGATGATGAATTACAAATACTAGTGTCGCTTAGCTCATTGCTTGATAGCTGGGATATATTAGTAGTATCTTTAAGCAATTCAGCTCCGTAAGGCATTCTTATATTAGACATAGTCAAAGATTGCATGTTCAATGAAGAAGCAAGGAGGAAAGAACAAGGTGGAGTAGCTGAGTCAGAAGCCCTCGTCTCAAAGTATCGTGGAATGACTAGCAATAGAAAATTCCATATGTGAGACAAGTCAACGAGTAAGTCAAGAGATGGCTCGAGAGGGAGGTTCAAGACAAGAAAGGACCTAGAATGTTACCACTGTGGCAAGACAGGCCGCATGAAGAGAGAATGCAAACTATTTAAACAAGAGCAAGATAAATGTAATGAAAATAGTGATGTTAGGCATACAACTGCAACTAACTCTAGTGGAAATGATGTAATTATTTTATGTGGTGATAGCTTCATTATTTTTTCCTCTTAAGGTACATGCTGGATAATAGATTCTGGTGCATCATTTCATGTCATCTCACGGAGGGACTTCTTTACATCTTATAGCAATGGAGATTTTGGTAATGTAAGAATGAGAAATGACAAATTTTCCAAGATCGTGAAAGGAGGAGATATTTCCCTTGAAACCAATGTAGGTTGTCACTTGGTCCGCAAGGATGTGAGACATGTTCTAGACATGCGTCTCAATTTAATCTCTACTGGATTAGCTGACGATAAAGGATCCACCAATGTCTTTGTTGAAGGAAAATGGAAACTTAGCAAGAACTCTCTTATCATAGCATGAGGGAAGAAGGAGAACATCATATACAGGATACATGCAAAAGTCAATAATGGGTATGTAAATGCACTTACAGAAGACTCAATCGAATAAACGTCTCAGTCACATAAGTGAGAAAGGCTTTCAAATTCTAGCTAAAAAAGAGGCACTGACAGGGATAAAGCAAGGCATGGCTTTAAAACCATGCATGCATTGCTTGGTTCGAAAGTAGCATAGAGCTTCATTTCAACATGGTCATGCACAAAGAGAACCCAGTGTATTAGATGTTTTGTACTCTTATGTTTGTGGTCTTATGACCGCTAATACTCTTAGTGGTGCAAGATATTATGTTACCTTCATTGATGACCATTCCATGAAGGTATGGGCTTATGCACTTAGAACAAAAGACCAAGTGTATGAAGTTTTCAAGAAATTTCATGCTAGCATTGAACGAGAGACTGGCAAAAGCTTGAAGTGTATTTGCACCGATAATAGAGGAGAATATATGGGGATGTTTTAAAAACTACTGTAAAAGTAATGGAATCAGGCATGAACAATCTGTTCCAAAGATTCCGTAACATAATGGTGTAGCTGAGAGAATGAATAGAACAATTGTTGAAAGAATAAGAATAATGTTATCTCATGCCAAGCTGCCCAAAAGTTTTTGGGGTGAAGTTCTCATGACTGCAGTTGATCTATCAACTTTTCTCCTTCAGCACCTTTGAATGGTGATGTTCCGAATAAGTTCTAGTCAGGTAAAGATGTTTCTTGCAATTATTTGAAAGTTTTGGTTGTAGGGTTTTTGTTCATATTCCAAAAGACGAGATATCCAAGACCGATGTGAAATCGAAAGAATGTTTATTCATGGGATATGAGAATGAAGAATTCGGTTACATATTATGGGATCCCGTAGCTAAGAAGATTATTAGGAGAAGAGATGTTGTCTTCTTTAAAGATCAGAACATTGAAGACATTGCCTAGTAATCCTAAAAAAAATCCAGCTAACTTAGATCCAATTCCTTCTCCTTTGGAAACTAATGATGAACAAGATGAATCTAATGATCAAGCTGGTGATCCTATATAAATGAACCGCAAGCCGGTCATTGACACCGAATTGGGATATGACGTAAACAATGTGTATTGACATGTTAACTTAGCAATTAAATTGGTACATTAGTATTGAAGATGAGTTCAAGAGAAAAAAAAATCTTTTAATTTTTTCTGGTATGACAATAAAATGACATTTATTTTGGGACATAAAGAGTATTTATTAATCAATTTATTAAATAATAATAATAATAATAAATTATGCATACTAAATTAATCTTCTATTCCCTTCCCTGAAAAGGTGAAAAATACATATTGGATTAAAAAATAATCTATTATTAATATAAATCAAAAAGAGATGAATAAGGTTTAACTTTTAACTTTAATCTTATAATCTTTTCATTCTTTAACTTTTCAGACTCTTTATTCTAATCTTGAATAAGGTTTTACTTAGAATATAATACCGTTAATTTTTCAGACTCTTTATTCTAATCTTGAATGAGGTTTTATTGCTTCAGTACTAATCTATCATAAAAAAATGCTAATATTTCAGGCTCTTTTCTCACTATAAGAGATGAATACGGTTAAATAATATCCAGTCGGTAAAAAAAAAAAACTAATATCCAATTATTCTAAGTAAAATGAGCTTCAATACTACTTCCCGTCAAACCACCGCCGCCGGTGACGCAAAACAGCAGAGACTGAACGGAGACGTACTCAAGGCTATACTGTCAGACAACGATAGAAAAGTTGTGGAATTTTGCCAGAAACTTCCAGATCATGCGATGCACATATTAACAGTAAATAACGACACTGTCCTCCATGTCGCTACATATGCCAAAAAAGAAGAGTTAGTGCTCCAATTGCTGGAAGAATTTCCAAATCACCATCTTGGCAAAATGACACGCCAAAATAACCGTGGAAATACAGTCCTACATGAGGCTGCAGTCGACAATAAACGCATTGTCGCAGAAAAAATGTTGATTAAAGTTCCAGGTTTGCTTGGTATGAACAATAACCTCGGAGAAACAGCGTTGGCTTTTGCTGCTTGGAGTGGCAATACCGAAGTTTTTCACTTTCTTGCAGCAAAAATCTCCCAGCATGATCCAGCAAGCCATCATTTTTATCTTCGAAGGAGAGATAAAACTAATATTCTTCATATTTCCACTTTGGCTCATAGGTTTGGTAAGTGGAAATAGGAAATTTTTGTTTTCAATTTTAGTTTTGATGCAATACGAGACTTTGTGTTTTTTTTTTTTTTTTTTTATGCAAGATCAGATCTGGCACTACATATTGCAAAGGAATATCCACAATTGATTGATGAAAAAGATGCAGATGGAATGACTGCTCTTCAACTCTTGGCTTGTGATTCATATGCTTTTGAACGTCAATCTGATGATGGGCCCATTAACTTAGGTATTAAATTTGAACCTCACTTGTAACATCTATATTTGAAGGGGTGTTTGACACTGCATAATAGCAACTTTTAACTATTTTTTCAATCTTAAAAGCCAAATCAAGTACATATTTGTATGGACTTCTAAATTGTTTTTATAAAATGTCTGTGTTGAACCCCTAAATCAGATTCAACAATATTTCAGTATTAAAAATGTGCCATTGTATTATAAATTATACACATAATAATTTCCACTACCTAAATAACACCATAATAAGGCGTACTTCACCCGTTCATATACAATAAGGAGTTCAATTCGAGATATTAAAAAGTTGAAACTTTTAAGATTATGATCAAACTGATTTGACATAGAAAAAACTAAGTCTTAGTTTCAAAAAATAGGAATCAACTACACATGAGGTGGCCACGGCTAAAATAAAACCAGCTAACCATAATCGTGAAAACCCAAACCGGCAACCATGAAGAGGATTGTCATGTTCATTTTCATTTTATTAATCATAATTGTATTGGCCCGAACCGGCTGAAATCATCCCAAACTGCCACCCAAACTAGCAAAATCCGTTAAGAAACTGCCCAAACCATAGGTGAACCTGACTAGAACCGCCAGTTTAAACCAACTCGCTGCACCGTGAACCACTAATCTGCGACCTGTCTATCAACCCAAAGGCCATGGTCCAGTTCAAGTTCTATCACCACCTTGAACTATAAGCCGCCATATTTTGAGCTGGAACCGGACCGACTAGACAGTGGCCACATCTAACTACATAGATCCTTTAATTAATAAGCATTAAGCCGAAAAAAAAAAAAATCATGCAAATAATGAATAAATAAAATAATTTATGTTGTCGACTCCGTGACACATCTATCATACCCTCAGTTAAATGGGATAATTATAATTTTATTTTTTTTTGGAAAAATATTTTCAAATTTGATATAAAAAATTTTTCTTTAAATTTGGTGTGTATTGAAAAATATTTCTAAATTTGGTGTGATTTTGTGCTGGGGTGGACACTTTTATCTATGCGCTAGTTGAAATGGAACACTGAAACTGCGTGTCAATTGAACTGGCGCACAAATCCTGTGCTCCATTTTAATTGGTGTGCAGGATAAGATTTTTGCCCCACAATTTACTCGTCACAAATCATTTTTCTTTGATTGATATCTGTGCGCCAGTTGGAATGGAATAATGAAGCAGTGTGCCAGTTGAACTGGCGCACAGACCTTGTGCTCTATTTTAACTATGCATAGGAGTCTATCTCAGCACAAAATCATACCAAATTTGGAAATATTTTTCAATATACACCAAATTTAGAATTTTTTTTCACACCAAATTTAGAAATATTTTTCCAAAAAACACTAAACATGTAATTGTCCTAGCTAAATCACCACTAATATCATGTTAAGAAGAAGAAATCTCCATAATTTCTAACGATTCACTTCGGTGTCAACCTCACTTATAAAAAAAAAAAAAAAAACTTTTAAACACAACTAAAACATGTTTATCTGACTTGATTTATACTTCCATCTGTGTAACAGTTAAGTTTTGTGTCGATTGGAAGTGGAGGAAGGAAGTTAGGAGGAAAAACCGAAAGCTAAAATCAGCTGTGGAGCTTGCTGTATTTTTAGTCAAACAAGACACATCATGGCAATATACTTACTCCAATAAATCAGACGCAAAGCCTAGAATACACAAATATGGGGCTGATAATAGTGAGAAAGAGTCATCCGTTGCTAGCCTTATTAGCCCATCCGACCGAATCACAGAAACTCCATTAATATTAGCAGCTATGTCAGGTTGCTTAGAAATTGTAAAAGAAATACTCGAGCTATACCCACAAGCAATCGAGTATGTCGATTATGAAGGGTGCTTTGTGTTACATGTAGCGATTAAATACCACCAACTTGCCATTTAAAAGAAGTGTTCTTCCAGCTGAAACTGTAGAAGGTCCTGCACTCCAACTGCAAGAAGAGCTGCTATGGTTTCAGGTAATTACACTTTCTTACATATACATTTAGTTCCTTACGCCCAGAATCATCGTCTGGAGCGTGACATCGGCAGTTTCTCTGCAGGAGGTCGCCCATTTCTGGTACAAGGCCCACCACGGGCCATCTTCATCCATTTCGGACCATAGTCCCGACATTGGTGGAGAGGGCAGACTCTGATACCATGTTAAGAATCTGAGCCTAACTCACCTGAAAAACTGAGTTGACAGGTAACGATTGCCCAGCCTTATAAATCTTAGTAAGGCATTACTCCTATCCAATGTGGGATTCTTTCAGAGCCGAGTAGAAAACTGTTATCATCAAGCTCAAACTTGACTTGTTTTGTTTCTTAGAAAATGATGAATAAGCCTCTAATATATATGTCTATAAAAAAGAGAGTAGGCAGTTAAACACAAAAATTAATTAATTATTATATTACAAAAAATAAGAAATTCCCCATAAAAAAACATTGTTTTAATATATTATTCAGGGAAAGAATAAGATTGAACAAACCTCAAATCTTAACTCGAGCACGGTTCGTTTAATTATCAAGTTTAGTTATCAAGCATGATTATGTAATATTTACATGAGCCTTTAACCGAGCAACAAGTAGCTTATGAATCATTTATAGCCCATCACAAATTGCAAATTCTGAACTTCGAAATTCAGCCAAAGAATGGATGAAAAGAACAGCAGAAGGTTGCTCTGTGGTTGCTGTTCTGATTACAACAGTGGCATTTGCTGCAGCTTATACGGTTCCTGGAGGTTCAGATGACAAAACTTGTGTTCCCATTCTCCTTCATAATCCATACTTCGCCGTCTTCACTGTCGCTGATTCATTATCTCCTACATCTGCTTTAGCTTCTGTAGTAACATTTCTCTCTATCCTTTCATCCCCATATCGATTTTCGGACTTCACACATTCTCTTCTGAATAAACTCACCATTGGCTTCGCATTTCTATTCCTTTCAGTGGCTCTAATGATGGTAGCTTTTGCAGCAACTATCGTCCTTATAATAAACAAAAAACAAAATTGGACCCAACTTGTCCTCTACACACTTTCTTTTATCCCCGTTGCTGTCTTTGCTCTCACTTATTTTCCTATATATGCATCCTTTCATAAAACTTGCAAGTACTTGCTCCAAAAAACATTTGTTTTCGGAAAGATCATGAAAGAGAAGTTTAACCATCTGTTTCATATCGACTCCCCACCAACCGATTCCAGGTTTTCCGCATGAAAATTGACTAGGCTTCTACCATTTATTTTGTTTGGTATTGGGATTGTAATGCATTTACTGCTAGACTATGTCTTGGCATGTAACTAAACTTCTACTTTTGCTTGAATTTTATATTTGTGTTGGGTGTTGTTCGCTCAAAATAATACTGCTCAAAAGCGACCCGCAAGTATACGGGGTAATTGAAGCACACTGGTAAGCAACCCAAGGTCGTATTCACAAGGAAGGCTAAACTAATTATTCATTTCCCAAAAGAGCAAATAAAAAGCAA
>CATIWJ010341173.1:0-15217 GCA_949640765.1 Croton laevigatus | reverse complement strand
GAACAGGAAGGTTTTTGATTCTATCTCTACTTCTGAAGACATTCTTTACAAAAGTCTAAATTTAGTTTGGTTCTATGTCAAATGTAACCATCCTAATTTTAGTTATTTAGCTTCAGATATCATATGTAACCCTTCAACTTTCTTCTTGTAACTCTCTATTAGTTTTTTTGACCAATTCTATTGGTCTTTTATATTATATCACTCAATTATCAAAAAAAAAAAAAAACTTAAAACTTATATGCGTAGTTAAACCCTTATTATTCATTCTTGCAACAGTATATTGATCACATTCTAGATTTAGATTTTTCAGTCCTAATAGTTGATTTAATTTCTTTGAATTACAACTGAAAAGGTATTGTTAATTAGTTATTTACAAATATTAGAACATTATTTTTCGTTCTTTCTAATTTAAACTAAGTAAATAATAGGGTGCGTACGATTGTTTAACTTTGAACGGCTCAATGTTGGCATGGCGGTACTTGAAAAAATATCACAAGAATGGCATAAATTTTATTTGTTAATTTAATGTTTTTAATTTAATTAAAGGATTGTGGGTTAAAATTTTAAAATAAATTGTTAAATTTTTTTATTTTATTTAAAATGAAAAAAATTGCATTTTATTATTAAGTACCTAAACTTGCATAAAACTAGCAAATCAATTTAATAAAAGTTACACTAGATTTTAAAAGTAATTTATTTTTAATTTAAAACGATTATTTCTTAAATGTAATAACAATAAATATTTCTTTCACTGTGCAATTATTATGCTGTGCATAAAGATTATATGCATGAAGTGTGATTTTGAATAATTATCAACGCTAATCTCGTTTTATGTAATACATGAGATTTGTCATGCAAAATCCCACGTTTTAACTAAAAATGGAAATCACATTTCACTTATATTTATCCTATAAATTTTGCTCAATCAATTATAAATTTGAATTGACTAGTTATTGTATTAGCAATTGGCAAAAAAATAAAAAATAAAAAAAAAATTCAATACATGAGCCAATAGAAAAAGTGATTTTGAGATATTAGAGTAAACTAATGATAAACTTAATTCAAAGAAGAGATATATGTATGTAACTATGTGGATAAAGCGTTTGTTTCCTAAGCAGAAATTGCTAATGCTTCTACTAACAAAATCACTCTCACAACGGCAGACAAACAGACAAAGAGTCATTCAATGTGGATGAATAAGTGGGAATGCAATTGAGCAATGTAAAAGCCTATTTTGATGACAATTTTAATTATAATTATAATAATAATAATCAAATTTAGGTTTAAATTGGGGTAATTATTTTAGGTTAGAGTTATGGGAAAAGATTGTTCAGTATATATATATTTTTTTTATCAAATTGTTCATGTTTTTGTTTGATGAGACATTAAATGAAAGTGCAGCAAATATTACCAAATTGAATAACCAATATTGTTAATGACAGCAACAATAAAAGTGTTGATCAAATCAGGATGCTTGGTGTAGATTAAGACCCTTCCAAAATCTAGTCTTACCTTTGACATAGCAAGGAGTTAACAGGTCGACCAATTTCATTCTAGAAAGTGTTGGCCATTTTCACAAGCAAATCCAAGAAGCCAAAAAAAATTCCAATCCATACAAATTGTGAAACTAATAAAACAAATATAGGAACAGGAATTTTAAATTTTAAGATATATTGTTAGTACCTCAAATTGATCACTGAGTTACCTTTGTACTTATATTTGCACCTGTAATGCTTCATTAAGCTGAGCACCTCTGCCAAAATTTAGTAAATTAAAACCAGAAAAAATTAAAATTAATGGAAACTAGCATAATTATAAGCTCTTCATTAACAAATTAATGAAAACAAATCAAAATCTGAAATCTAAAATTGAAAAATCAAAATTCACATAGGAAAAGAACAATGCAATAAAACTTGAAGCAAATTCATGAAAAAACAAAATTGGAAAACTACCTATAGTAAATTAATCAAAATATAAATTCTGAAGCCATGTGAAATGCATAAAAAATAAAAAAAAAGAATGGAATGAAAAACCTGCTGCAGGAGATGGAGGTTCAGCTGAGACAATAGCTATTTGATTGGAAGTGTTGAAAATTGGAAGTAAATTTTGATCAGAAAAGTGCAGCAAAATTAAGCAAGCACAGTTATCCGGATGTTACATAAAAACAGTAAGCACAAAAATAAAACAGCCATCGAATTGAAGGATGAAACCTTTTGGCTCTAATTGGAGCTCCACCGTGGCCACAATCGTCTCTCCGATGATCTATTGAAAAATTCTATTGATCAGTGCTCCAAACAACTACAAAGAAGCTTTCTATTACATATTTGTTCAATGTTTTCGAAGCATGGTGAAAGAATGAGCTCCGTCATCAATCGATCTAAGCTACATCGTCAATCGAAATTGAGATGAGTTTATAAGCCACCGGTGATGAGTTTGCTGGAGAGAAAGAGGAAAAGAAGAGAGAGTGAGCATGAAATAGAAACGGTAGAGAGTGGAAGAGAAACGGGAACCTACGATTGGTGGTGCTGGGGTACTCGTCTGTGATAAGTGCTAAATTTGCATACATTTTTATAGAGAATTATTATGTAATTTTGCTTATAATTAATTAATAATTCATATTTGTAGCACTTATCATATAAATATTGATTTTTGCAGGTTTTAATGGCATTATTGCAAAAAGGAACGGAAATTGGGCAGGATTAGCAGAGAGAAAAGTGTTGCCTTGAAGAAATTAAGAGTACAAGATGGTTTTAGGCATAAATTAATAAGTTTCAAACCTGAAGGGAATTGGCCAAATCATTTGCACTGAAACCCCAATGGTGCTTCGCACTGTTTCACTAAAAGGGAAAAGTAGGCTGTTTTGTGCATTTCGACAAGGGTAAAACGCAGCACAAAGGAAGCAATTTGGAATAGGGTCCGTGCTACGTTTCTTAGGCGATTATAAAAGGGGAGATTGAGGGCCAGAGGAGGGGACTTCGGGAATAGAGAGCTCAGCTCTCTGCTGTATTCATGGGTTCTTGATTTCAAGCATAGGATAAGAGGTTTGAGTTGATTTCAGTTTTATTTTCTGTTCATTTTCTTTTCTTTAGTCCTGGGTTGAAGGAAACCAATTGCAATTAAATGTATTAGTGTGAGACTTTGTTATTTAATTGATTTCTTCTATTTTAATGGTATTAAAGATTCTTCTGAGTTGATTTTAATGATTGAGTTTGATTTATTGCTAGGTGTACAACTAGTGATTTCTTTAATTTGATCTATTGCTTGATTCAAATAAATGACGTTTACTGTTTGTTTCAATTAGAAGCTTATAGAATTGCGATTCACGACGTTCGGGATCGTGATTTTATGAAGAATTTTTATCTAGATTAAATGCATGTTGTACATGTGTTGTCTTGTTCATTGGTTCTTTTGATTCTGAAAGCTATTAATTAATTAAATCTATGATCATATTTAGGTTGTTAATTAATAAGAGCAATTAAAATACATGTTTTTAGTTGTTTAATCTTAAGAGATGACATATTTTTAAGACCAATAATGAATATCATTAGATAAAAGAATTATATTTTTAAGTCTATGATCACCATTTGTCAATTGCATTGGTAACCGACAACTAATGTTTGTTCTCCTTAATTTCCCCTGTTTTTACTGCAATTCCTCTGATTTTGTTTGCTGGAATTTATTCTTTTAATTATTTTCAGTTTATATTCAAAAACCCCCATCTTTTCTGTTCTAGCACTTTAGAAATAAACTTGACCAGTCTCTGTGGGATCGACTCTGCTTATCACTGTTTGCAAATCTTTAGAGTAAGTTAATTTTATTTTTGATGGTTTCGACGCCTATCAGTCTGATCAATGGTGGAGGTTGTGAAGGAGGCAGCTGTTTTTGTAATTTCTCAATCGAAAACAGAGGCTAGGTTGCAGTTGGTGAGAACGACATAATTGCTTGAGAATGAGCAACAGCAAGGAGCGCACAGGGATCATTACGGTAGGTAGTTATTTTTGTCATAAAACTTATAAAATGGTGTTAGTTTTGTAAAAACCCCTACAAATGGGCTATTTTTATCAACAAAACTTAAAAAGGTGTGCTAGTTTTGTCTTTCTTTTGCAACCTTTTGGTCTTTGTGGCTAGAACATAATAGCATAATTTTCAAGAATTCAAGAATGCCGGAAGAAAGACTCTTAGATAACATTTTCTTTGGAGCTTTCTCATGGGTTAAATCTTTAATGCCAGAATTTCCCTTCATCTTGGAGCAGATTATGAGTTCAAGCAGCATCATCCTTTCTTGGTATAAGAAAAAGAGGAGCAGAACCAATATTTCTCGGTTTTCACCACCTACATCCTCTTTCAAATGGAATGTTGATGTCTCTTCAAAAGGTAAACCCGGGCCTTCAGGAGTAGGAGGTGTTCTCAGAAATGACAAAAGTGACATTATTTTCCTTTTTTCTTGTCCTATAAGAGTTCAAGATTCAAAATTTTCAGAATTGGCAGCCATTATGAAGGCTTTAGAGTTTACAATCTCTCTTGGTTGGGTACAAAAAGACATTATTATTGAGTCCGACTCCACTAATGCCGTCGCTTGGTGCTCAAAGTCTACATCCGCTCAAATGTACTTCCATAAGATTTGGAGCTTGAAATGAGTCTGAAATTGTCTTCAAGGAAGTAGATAAGCTAAGGTCCATAATTTTCAAATTTCTAAGAGGCTGAAAATAATAATAATAATAAAATATTTCAGTGTCTTATTTAAATAAATTCTATAATTTTTTTTCAACAGTTCCTTTAAAAAAATTTTTTTTTTTAAACAGCAAAAAAATAAATTATATTTATATATTCAATATCCGGAAAAAATTTAAGAAGCATGGACAGCTAGACCTAAATCGTGCACCCATCCTAATCCATAAATGTTAAATGAAAAAATCGGGAGAACATCGGTAGAAGAAAACAACGAAACAAAGGAAAAAAATAAAAATAGTTTTGGTATGACCAATCATTGAAAACAAAAATATGAAATAAGAAATTGTTGCTTCTAACTTTAATTAATTCAATAGTAAATACAGACTTATATACGCTTGTAAAGGTAAGTCGTGGAATTTAAATTTAACTAACAACCCATCTGCTAACTAGATACAATTTAACAAAATATCTTATTACTAACTATCCAGCTTTGAATTACTTGCATATGTTAATATCCTCTTGCAAACTAATCCGAGGGTGAAGGCACAATTTGGTGTTAAACTATTGTTCTTGTGATTCTTGAGACTTTGAGTGCTTCCCAAACTGGCTGAAAGTGCAGTTTGGTCAGCTAGTTTCTTAAGAAGTTTTTTTTCTCCACAACAGATCTGTGTGTTGTGTCAGATTAAAGCTTGGTATTTGTTCTCTCTACAATAAGTCATTGTGTTGTGTGAGATTCAAGTTTGCAAACCTTTGGTAGAGAAGGGTTATGATTTGTAAAAGGAAAAGCAAATCATTCTGATTTGTGATTTGCGTTAAGAAGTAAAAAGAGACTAAAAAAATGATTTGCTTTATTTAGAAATAATTTTTTTTCTTTTTTTTTCCTTGAAATTTACTACTAATAAAAACAGAACGAAGCTGCATTGAATTTAAACACGAAAACTGCAAAATGGGTAAAAATAGAAATTCAAATCAACTTGAGAGACCAATTCTATAAATTTTTTTATATCTGCCATTACCAAATTAAAGACACAAAAGCAAACTTAACGGCTTGGTGATGTCAGAGTATATTTATGCCAAACAGTAGTAATGTGAGAGCAATTATACCAAAATAAAGTGATAAAATAGTAATTATAACCAAATATTAGAGATGAAATAGTAATTTTTTCAAATAAAAAGAAGGTAAAAATTTTAAAATATAAAGAAATATAAGATATAATAAAATAAAAATTGATAAACATGATGAAGAAGAAGAAGAAGAAGAAGAAGAAGGAGGAGGAGGATGAGGAGGAGGAGGAGGAGGAGGAGGAAGAGGAGGAGAGGGAGAAAGATAAGGAGAAGGAGTAGGAGGAGGAGAAGAAGAAGAAAAATGAGAAGAATTTGAAGAAGACAAAGGAGAAGGAGAAGAAGAAGATAGATATTGAAGAAGAAGGAGAAGAAGAAGAAAAAGAAGGAGAAGACAAAGACGAAAGAGGAGAAGAAGAAAAAGAAATAGAAGGAAAAGAAGGAGAAGGAGAAGGAGAAGAAGATTGCTATTGAAGAAGAAGAAGAAATAGGAGAAGAAGAAGATAGCTATTGAAGAAAAAAAAGAAGAAGAAGAAGAAGATGAAGAAGAAGAAGAAAAAGAAGAAGATAGCTATTGAAAAAGAAAAAGAAGGAAAAAGAGAAGAAGAAATAAGAGAAAAAGAAGAAGAAGAAGAAGAATAAGATAGCTATTAAAAAAGAAGAAGAAAAAAAGAAGATAGCTTTCTAATTTTATTGAAAAACTTGGATAAATATAGAAAGAGCCGCATTATTACTTTTAGTTTTATGGCTCCTTATATACCTTTCTCTCTCTCTTCTCTTCTTATATACCTCTCTCACACACACACACTCTCTCTATAAAATTCTGCATTGGTACATGTACATAAATACCTACCAGTACCCTAAATAAGACAAGTTTGCCTATCTAAAAAAAAGAAAAGAAAAATTTATCTATATAAAATGATGGATAAAGTATTATAACAACATCATTGTTGAGCTGAATTTAAACACAAATCTTTTTCTAAAATTCCCTAATACTCGTACTATGTTTTTAAAAATCCAGAATATATGCCCACTCACATTAACTAATTTTTAAGACACTTACAATCTCCCAACAAAAAAAATCTTCCAATTTAGAATGTTTATTGATCATGTCTCATTCCCAAAATCAGGGATTCCATATTTTGATTTCATATATTCATCCCAAGATATAATATGAACACCACACTTAATTATTGCCACATAGTTGCGGAAATATCCTGCATCAATAAAGAACCGAAATAAAGCCAGCATGAAATGCTCTTTACAGTGGAAAGTTTTGTACCAAAGGAACACATGGTTAGTGTGCAGAAACCCATAATGTCATCATGCTTCTCCAGCTTGAACGAAAGAGGAAAACCACTTTCCTGATATCTTATCCTTGGCAACACTTCTACCCCAGGAATACATAATCTAAACTCCTGCTCCATGAAAAGGAAATAGTTGATGAATGAGCCAATTTAAATAGGAGAAATTTATGTACAAAGGTTAATAATTGACCACTATTGTAACACCCCAAATCCGCCTTACGAATAAGACAGACTTAGGTGTCACCGCGCCGTTGACTACGGTTATCGAAATCCAAATAATAAAATTTTAAATATCTAAGCTGCTGCTGTACAATACTTGTCTTAATTACACTTATATACATGCCAATTACATCAATCAAAAGTTATTACCAAAATGCGAGTCTTCTGGGAACTCCCCGAGTATCTGCTGTCCCACTGATTCTTCTAACTGCGGACTTGCAATAGTTACAGAAAATAACTCGCTGAGCAACTCCATGCTCAAAGATTATATATGTATATAATTTTTGCATATATAATAAATAATGATACTCAACAACAATTGACAAGCTTATTTCGTAAAAGCATATTTACAATTACTTTAAATCAGGAAATTAGCTTCGTAAAATCATAAATTCGTTTGAAACCACATTTGTCAAACAACTTAGATATTTCTTTGCTCTACTGGTTTGATAGGACTACCAGAATAAGACTGAGGGTTTCAATCGGCTATAGATCGTGGTCGTAACCATAGCTATGCCGTTCGTCAACATTTTCTCATGCGGGCCATAGTTCGTGGTCGTAACCATAGCTATGCCCATTTTGTCAATAATTGCTCATGTGGGCCATAGTTCGTGGTCGTAACCATAGCTATGCCTAATGCAACAATAATCCAATGCACAAAGTTTTTCAACTATATGTCATGACATATCCTTATCTTTAGGGTTCCTTAGACTGAGCAAAGCATAGAACAATTCCAGAACTCAATATTCATTTCTCATTCAATTTCAATTTCCATTTGGAAAATAATCACATTTATCAATAATTTAATTCCCACACTCTATGAATAATAAAATTTGATAAACAAATATCAAAATCTCGTTTAAATAAATCCATGTCTTTACCGCGCCGGTAACATCGCGCCTGCGATAACCGCGTCGATATTAGAAATTCAGTAACCATTTTTATTTGACTCGAATACACGTTTGAGTTCCCAATAAAATGAACCATTTGGAAATTCAACATTAATTATGAAAATCATGGTTAAAACATTCAAATTCAAAATTCAGTTTGTATACATAAAGGTACCAAACCTGAAAATCCGTCCGCAAAGTAATCCTATGCGTATTTCCTTTCAACTTCGTGCTCCTCGGCATTTTCGTGTCCTATAAACAATAATTAAATACTTAATAAACTGTTAATCACATATCTAAGTCCTATAAATATTTATATTCCGTTAATTGATTAATTCCCTAAGGTTCTATATTTTATCGGGTTGAATCGGAGTCTAAAAATATATTCTGGGGTCCCATTAATATTCTAGACGGCTTAATTGACTAATTTAATTATTTTCAGGGTCAATTTATAAATTAATTTAAGTTTAGGACCAATTAAGGGCCCAATTGCATGAATTAATTAGTTTTAGGGGCTGTTTTATAATATTTTAGACCCAATTGAAAAGCCAAACTAAGTTCTGGGGTTAAACTATAAAACATGGAGGGACCTATATGAAAATTACCAATTTTTTTGGACTAAAATGCAATTATGGACCTATCTGGAACGCGGCAAAAAGTTTAGGGGCCCAAATGTTATATTTCAGGCCCTACCTGCGACGTGCCTGAAACCAGAAAGACTAATCGGAAGTTTACTCAAAACTGCGCCGTATAGATCAAAACAGCAGACTCTGCGCGCGTTTTGGTCCTTCTTCAACCTCCAGCCGCTGCACTTGTTTTTCCCGTCGCAACCTTCGGCCCACTTCGGCTCGTTAGCGATTCCGGCGACCAACGGCGGCAACACTGGCGGACCTAGCATAATCCCAGCATGGGCTTATGCCTACCCTCAACATGAAAAGTTCATTTAGGAGCAATGTTTTTTAGTGGTTAAAAACAATATATTTTTAAGAGTTAAATATATTTAAGTGAAATTTTTTACATTAACATATTTTAATTTTTGTTCTCACTATTACTTTTTCACTATTTCTTTTCTTCTATGTGTTTTTCAAGCAATGATTATATATCTAAAATTTGATTCTTCACATTTTTAATTTTCTTTAATCTTAATTTTTTTTTTTTTTTTTGTAGTATTTAAGTGAATTCTTTTAAAATCATAATATACAACTAAATACTAATGTTTTTAAATACCTTGTATTATTCAAAATTATTCAACTACTTTTATTTGTATACTTATAAAATATATAATTTCTTAATTAATAAAGAATTAGAAATTCAAATAATATTTTATGTTATTAAATAAAAAAAATCTCATATGAATTTTATAATTTTTATTTATTTAATAAATTATATATTTGGGTTAAACTCTTCTTTATTCACTCACAAAAAAAAAATTATATATCCGCCCCCTCTCACATAAATTTCTAAGTCCGCCACTGGGCGGCAAGCAAGGTACCGTTGGACTCCTCTTGCCGAGACAGACCTTTTGGTGCCCTCTAGGCGGCCGGACGGTGATTGGAGACGACGGTATACCGATTTGAAATTCCGTTGACCGTAGAAGCTCTTGGTTTGTCCGGCTTCATTCGACGGCCACCGGTGTCAGGTCGGGGAGTTTCTTACGTGAAACTTAATCCTCTCAACTCGAACTACAACTCTACAATCTCAGTTTTTGTGTTTAATGCAAGAAATTGAACCTCAAAATTTGAATTTTCCTTCCATTTTCGGTTTCCATTTTCTTCTTCCTTTGCTTTTCTTTCTTCTTTTTTTTTTTTGTCCGAATCTCACATCATCCAACATCAAATTTCAAACATCATTTGTTTTCACTTTTTCTTTTTGTTAATCTTATCTTAACATAATAATTTTAATAATTAATTTATTTTTTTTAAGCTTAATTTTAATTTAATTTTCATCTAATTTAATTTTATTATTATTATTGTTATTTTTTATTTACTATTATTAATTTTTTTCTCTATTTCTTTATATTTTTTTTTTAAATTTACAAGCGAATCCTACGATACCGCTAATCAAGTTTACGGGCATTACAACTATAATGTAGAAATATTATTAAAATCTTTTCCTTACAACTATCTGCTACTAGTGCATTTTTTTTTAGTGAAATAGTTTCGAGTTAATTGTAACATATATATATATATATATATATATATATATATATATATATATTTCAAGTTGTGGTAAATGTTTTTTTAGTGAAATAGAATTTTTCTGTGTTATACTTATTATTGTCTTGAACTTAATGTACTCTATCTATCCAAACTAAGTCTTCCTAATTTTCATCAAGTAAATAAACTATTATTATAAAAAAAATAAACATACTTTAATTTTTATTTTCATTATTAATTTTAGTTTATAATTTTGTAAGGGAAATATAGTCAATATACTAAAAAATTTATTATAAATAAAATACTTATAACATTATTTTTCTTGTTAATAGTAGAGAAAAATAAAGCGGGACACTTTTTTTTTTGATAAGGTTGAGTAACTTTGTCTAGCTACTCTATTTGTCTCAAAATATTTGTGTAACTTATTTTTCTCTACTATTAAAAATTATTTTTTTCAGGAAATATACTATTAAAAAATATTTAATTTACTTTAATTGTAATAAATTATTTAGTAAATTGATTATGTTACCTTATAAAAAGAAAAGATGGAATTATTTGAAATATAAAAAACTAGTGATACTTTTTTTTGGAACTCTAAAGGAAAGAACGAAAGAAGTATAAACCTTTTTGATTGGATATGGACATGCTGATAATACATCTTCCATGATTCGGAGACATTCATCATTATCCAAATTGATGCAATTGCCAAAATCAAGACATTGAGGCTCCCTTTTGAACAAATTAACGTATTCTTCATCATAGTCATATTCTTCCTCGTCTTCTTGATCGTCTTCTAGAAAAAGGAAAGAACATGATGCAAATTGTAACTCTCTGTTAGTTCTTTTTGACCAATTCTCTTGGTCTTTTATATTATATCAATCAATTATCAAAAAAAAACATGATGCAAATTTTAAAGAAATGCAAATTTTAAAGATTTGGCAAATTCCTAAGCCTCTTGCAGTAGCTCAAATCCAGTACTTTTAAATTGGGAAGTTGTTCGACGCTTTCAGGGAGACTTTCAAAATAGTTTCCATCTAAATACAACTCTTCCAATGAAACTAATGACCCAACACTCTCTGGAATGTTTGATATACCACACCAACTAAGATTAAGTTGCCTCAGGCAAATCAAACCGGACAAAGAAGGCAATGTTTCCAAATCTTTACATTCCTCAAAGACTAAATATTCCAAAATTTTCAATTGATTGATAGAGGATGGAAGCGTTTTTATTCCACTATGACTTCCATCAAGCTCATTCAGTGATTCTAAACTTCCCAAGCAATCTGGCATTTCACGGAGCTTGAAGCATTCTCGAAGACAGAGCTTTTGGAGACTTTTTAACTGGCCAATGGAGCTTGGAAGATTTTCAAGCTCTGTACACCTCAATGACAATTCAAGAAGTTTAGTGCAATGCCCAATTGATGAAGGCAATTGTGTTATTTTTGTATCATCTAGATAGAGCTCTTGGAGACTTTCTAACTGGCCAATGGAGCTTGGAAGATTTTCAAGCTCTGTACAGCTTCTCAATGACAGTTTAAGAAGTTTTGTGCAATGCCCAATTGATGAAGGCAATTGTGTTATTTTTGTACCATCTACATATAGAACCCTTATATTGCAAGGAAGCTCTGGACATTCATCGCTTTTCGCAATCATCAAGTCTAAGAAACTCAAGATTTTCCAAATGAAAGCAGCTTGGCAAACTGCAAATACTCTCACAGAATCGTAAGTCTAGTCGAGTGAGCTTGGTCATATATTGAAGAGATGAAGGAATCTCAACTAAACTTCTACAATAGCTCAAGCGTAATTCCATAAGATTTGGAGCTTGAAATGAGTCTGAAATTGTTTTCAAGGAAGTAGATAAGATAACGTCCATAATTTTCAAATTTCTAAGAGGCTGTAAAAAATAATAATAATAAAATATTTCATTGTCTTATTTAAAAAAATCTTATATATATTTTTTTTTCAACGGCAAAAAATACAGACCTAATTCTATAGTAAATACAGACTTATATAGACTATAAGTCGTTGAATTTAAATTTAACTAGCAACCGGTCCACTGACCGGATACATTTAAACAAACGGAAAAGTTTTTCGTCTCGCTTCTCAATGTCGAAACGCGAAAAGTTACACTGAAACACGTTAACGTGTTTTAGAATTACGTTAACGTGTTTCTAAAAATAGACCATTCGAGACGGGTGAGTTGCGAGATATGTAACCTTGCTCTTAAATAAAATATCTTATTACTAACTATCCAGTTTTGAATTACTTGCATATGTTAATATCCTCGGAAACTAAACAAATATGAGGGTGAAGACGCAGTTTGGTGTTAAACTTTTGTTCTTATGATTCTTGAGACTTTGAATGCTTCCCAAATTTGAAGGCGCAGACGACTTTCTTGAGAAGAAAATATCTCATTTCTCCATTAGTAAAAAAAAAACATTAGCTATTATAAAACTACTCTCAAAGATTATAAAATGCGGTTATAGATGTATAATTATTATTTTTGTTAGATTTAAAAATTGTTTTTTTTTTCTAAGAACGCAGTTTTTTTTTTAATCATGATTTTGCTTTTTTTTTACCCAAGGGGGTATTAAATGAATGGAATTGGGATATGGATGAAATATAATGAAATAGAGCCACTTTGAGGTTCCCTATGAAATGAGGCATGGAAAGAAGACACTACGAAGAAGTTCTGGGAGTTAGAAAGGAAACTTCGAGCTCATATTGGTTATGGGTTGAGAGCGGAAATTGAACCCTATGAGATCGAATCTCCCGTTGTTCCTTAGTAGCTTAGTGGTAGAGCGGTCGGCTGTTAACTGATAGGTCCTAGATTCGAATCCTACTTGGGAAGATTTGATTCATTTTGAATTCTTTAATTCGGAATAAAAGGGTTCGCTTTGACTGTTAAGAGTAGGTAACCCGTTCCCTCTATATCTATTATAAAGAATTCCAAGATTGAGCTATTACTGGATAATATCCACCAAATCCTTAATGACTACAAGATTTTCTTTTTCTAATTCACTTATATTGAAGGTTGATCCAGTACTAAATATTCCGAAATACAAAATTAAATTTAAATTTGATTTTGTTACTTCAACTATATTTAATTATGAAATTAACGACGATATTATTCTTATATATATATATGTTAAAAATTATGTAACGACTTTTATTTCAATAAAAATATATATAATATATAAATCTGTCTCACTTTATTTTTATATTATTAATATCAAGAGATATTACTGGATGTTTGATTGGAATTGGAAAGTTTTTATTAGAAAGAAAGGAAAAAAAAAGGGACAATTTACTGTTATAATTATCATTTCTGATCTTTAAAATTTCTAATAAGAGCATTCTTAGGGACAATTTTTCTTGGACCCAATTTTTAAAAATGTATATGCGACATCATTCCAAAATGTCCCCAGTAATAAGTGGCATTCTCTCTCACAATGCACAATCCCATATATTAAAATTTTGTAATCCCACAATAATTAATTTAAATAAGTTTTCATATTTTAATTAATTAGCAATGTTAATAATAACGTGAGTCTATATTTGATTGGCAAACATTTTAATATGGAGAAGGCTAAGAAAGTGGCATTACCCACGCCATGGCCTTCACTAAAAATCTCTACAGTCACATTACCAAACCCTTTTTAATAATTTATGCCATATGATATGGTATCATTGTCCCATAACTATGGATACACCTCATTTTAATGTTTGGATACTCTCATTTTAATGTTTGTATATTCTAATGTTAATATGGAAAATTTTATACTATAACATTCAAATTATGATATTAAAATTGAACTGATGTATGTATAACTTAAGTAACTTACTATAATTAGGTTAATATAGGTAAATTATAAATAATCATAATTTATAATTATAAAATATAAAATTAACTATACCAAATTTTAATAAACTTGCGTGCGAAGTACGAATTTAAAACTAGTTCTAATTGACAACTATCAATAATATGAAACCTCAAATGCAAAAAAATTAGATTCTAACCTAATAAAAAATATTAAGCTTTAAGAATTATAAAATGTACCTTTTCTTGTTGATTCCACAATTTTTTAAGCTTGCTACGGCGCAGATATAGTTGTACAAGAGTATTTGGACAAAACTTCAGTGGCAAAGAGTTCAAAGGGTAACGGTCCCAAAAGATATAAGCTAGCTTTTTTGGAAGAAACTCTAAGCCACTGCGAATGCGTATTTTCTTTGTTTTACATTTATTGAACTTGATGAATCTAAGGCTATGCATCCCAATGAAAGCTCTGGAACTTAACTCAATAGGTTTATTCTCAGATGCCGGGAGATATATACCCTCGATTTTACTACTTCCCTGATAAATAAACAAGTAGTAATTGAATATAGAATTCATTGAGCGAGAGTTTAACATTGCTAAAAAGTATCTTTTAAGAAATTTTTTAACCAAAACGCTAATTTAGTTATCCATTTGTTTGAAATTTTTTTATTGTAAGCTGTTTTTATAAAGGTCACAAAATTTTACCTTTAAAAAGTGAATTTTTAAAAGCTCAATTAATTTTGTTAACCCAGGAAGAAAAATATCAAATTTTGCTGCTTACCGAGTTTGCTTCCAATACGTGGCAAATATCTTCATAACTCCACAACCTACTTCGCCAACCTGGCTGTTTGGATTCCTCACGCACAATTTCCACTACAAGAAAATAAAAAAATAGCAACCGAAAATTCGGTTGCTAAATCATGAAATTCGGTTGCTAATTCAATTTAGTGACCGATTAGCGACCGCAAAATTCAGTCCGTAAATTGCTCGTCGCTACTTCGTTAGTGACCGATTCAAATTCGGTTGCTAATTTAGCAACCGAAATTAGTGACCGACTAAATTCGGTTGCTAATTTAGCAACCGTCTATTAGCAAC
>CATIWJ010341158.1:0-10490 GCA_949640765.1 Croton laevigatus | reverse complement strand
CATGTACTTTGGATTACTAAGTGTTAAGAACTTTTTTCAAGACAAGTAATTAATTTAAAAGCTTGGAGATGTGAATAAATTTGCTCCTTGCTATGTAAAATGTCACTAGATATGTCTTAGAGACGTGAATAAATTTGTCATGAAATTTAAAAGGGCTTTTATCGAAGAACTTAGCTCTCACCGGCGAAACTGAAAGAGGTGGCTACGACAGAGATAGGTGCAGAGAGAAGCAGACAAGACGAAGACGAGGAATTTTTTTTTTCATTTTTCAAATTTTATATTTTTGCTAATAATAATAATAATAATAACAAAGTTGTGAATTTTTATTAAGTTTTATCACTGTTCGCTCTCTCAATCATATTTATTATTCACTTCCCAAAATTTTATCTTACTAGGAATAAAAATAAAGTTTTTTAAAATATTAGGAGCAAATTCGCTCTCTATAAAAGTAAAAAAGAGCCAAATAACTTTTTAATAAAAATTAAAAGCAAATTAGGCATTAGTCCTAAAAATTTTCTTATTCTCTATCTTTTTTTATTATAATAATTATTATTACACTATGATAGATTGATGTGCATAGCTTGATATTAATTGACATATATAGGGTAATTGATTTGTGAGCCCACATATAGATTTGCCACAGCAAAACAAGGTAAAGGTAAAAAAAAAAAATTTAAATATATTGGAATTTAATTGGTCCAATCCAATTTTGTTATTTAAATTAAATATTTTGGTAATGTCCCATCCAAAATATGGCCCATCCATTAAATGGTTCAGATGTAGATGCTAGTGGGCAACATGTGAAGGATATAAGAGAGGGTCCATTTTGTTTTTCTTGCTTTTCCATCTCACAATTTCTCCAGAATATTTTCAATTCCAACTTAGCTCAACTAAATCTCATTTTCTCCCATTTAATTCATTTCCATTCTCTACCGTTGGATCCCAATTAGATTATGAATGTGTAGGTGCACATTCTTAATTAGTGTAATAATGTATGAAAAGATTATACTATGGAAATTTTGATATTTGATAATCCTGTATAATGGAATCACTATTAGTTAATTTTTTGTTTTGAAGTACTATAAATTAATTTATATTATGTAATTACTATCTCATTGTACTCGCTTAAAAAACATTATTAATTTCATCCATGTGAATAATTTTTTTAACTCAATTTAAAGATGATCATAAAACATATTATTGGAATTAATACCATTAGATTATATATGGGTATGAAAAATGCATTATTTTAAAATGTTAATTCATTTTTTAGTTATTGTCAAGTTATATATATATATATATATATAAGTTTTGGTGTGCAACTTAATTTAATTTATTTTTTTTTAGAGAAAACATACCACTTAATTATATTAAAGAACTAAATAAATATTACAAGTGGCTCCAAAAAATTAGAAATTATATCTCAATCACAGAAACGAACATAAGAAGAGCCTGCTTTAGTAAGTTTTGCTTTAATAAGTTTATGTTGTCTCCAACCTCAAAATAAAGAAACATCATTTAGTTGAGAAATAATTACCTTAATATCATGGATCACCACACTCCAATATAATAATTCAAATTTTTTTAATCATCATCTCATCTCTCTCTTTTTTTTTTTAAAGCATATAAATTGAATATGAAATGACATGTAAGTGAAAATTAATGAAATGATTCATGAATAATTGGAAATTCCCTGTATTAGAAAATGTGAGCTTCCAAAACCAAACATTCTCTACCCACTCTAACTAATACATTGAACCCACTTGGCGTGCATTTTCGAGGGAGTTGTGTTGATTGTCTGAGCCTAGTCAATTCATTATTAATTTAATTTAGTTTATTCATTTTATAAACTAGGTTTATAATAAATTGGATTCTTCTTATAATTAAAATGACAATTTAATTTATAGAGATCAATTTCTTTATTATAAGCCTTTCCTTTCTTTTATATTTTAATAATATGAAATTACTCCACACACTTTTACACTCCTTCCTCAAGGGGCAGAAATTGATGGCCCAGCTCAGATCCGTTAGGGTAACTCGACATGCTCTTGATGAAAATTGATTTAATTTAAAGATTAGATTCAAAGTAATTTTGTGAGAAAAAAAAAAAAAGAATTGGCTAAGACCAAATAACTCTTGTTTGGACAAGGCTCCAAAATTTGCCAGCTACAAATTCAACATTATTCTGAATTTGCGGGATTTTGTCTAATTTCCCCCCGAATATAGTATACAAGCTTACAACATTTCATCAAATTTATAAAAACTCTTCTTCCATATTCACTCACTCTATCCATAAACAACACGTGTGAATAAATTTCACTCTCGATACCCCATTTTTTAAATAGTTCAATGTAATGCCTATTCTTCAATTTCTTGTAAAAAAATTGTCTAAACCATACGGGGTTTGAGACAGAATTTGATATATCAAACTCCAAAAAAATTACATGTCAAAAATTTATCTAACTCACATAGTGTAACCCTCTCCATGTAGTTCCATGTGGATTTTAAAATATTTACATTTTTACTTAAATTTCATTTTCCCTCTTAATTTTTTGGACTTTTTTTTTAATAAATTCTTCAACTCCTATTTTATGGCTTAACAAAAACCCACCAACAAATCAAAGTTTCTGGTTTTAGAGAGAAAGTTTTCGTAGAAATTTCGATCGGCCTTCACTGCCACCTCCGAGCTCTGAAGTCGACAAGTGCTAGACAGTTGGAAAGTTGATGTCGAGATGAATCAAACGCCACTAAACGCACCTCCATCGCTCCCCAGAGCACCTTGCACTCGAGGTCAAAGATCTAGCGGTATTTTATCTCTCTAAAACCTATATTTTTCAACTGCATTTTTTGAGACTTTTAGGTGAATCAGATGTTAAAAGTAAGTACATATTATGAATTCTCTAGTCAAGAGCTTTAATTTGGTATACTCACTTGTCTCATTTGTCGCCGAAAATGAAAGTTGGGTTTTGAGTTTGGACATCAATTTGGTTTTTTTTGGGCAAAGTTTAGTTTGGTATTTTAACCTTTTTTTTTTTTTTGTTCAGAAGCACTAAAGTGTTTAATAGTTGTAAGGGACTAAAAAGTATAATATTCAAAATAGAGGGACTAAAATGTGTAATATACTCAAAATCCAGGGACTAAATAGTGGGCCTTAAGCCTTGATGTAAAATTCGAAGCCCATGATGAGCTAATTAGTGTCTTTGAAGCCCGTTAAGGTTGAGCCGATTCGATCCAAACCTATCCCCAAACCCGAAAAGTTTGTTCGTCTTTCTTTTTCGTCGTTCCCTGCCTCCAATCGGATAATACCTCGCATCAAACCTGAATCCCACGTCAACGACCTATATCCACAGCCTCAATGCCTGTCTTCAAAACGCCGTTCAACGGCTACTCCGTGAAATTTAGTCCCTTCTATGAAAACCGACTCGCAGTCGCTACTTCCCAAAACTTCGGCATCCTTGGAAATGGCCGGATCCACGTGCTATCCCTCCCTCCATCTCCTTCTCTTCCCCTCGCGGAACTCGTCGCCTTTGACACCGCCGACGGCGTCTACGATATCGCTTGGTCCGAGTCTCATGATTCTATCTTAGTCGCCGCGGTCGCTGATGGCTCCGTCAAGCTCTTCGACACTGCTCTTCCGCCAGCGCAAAATCCTCTCCGTTCTTTCCAGGAACACACGCGCGAAGTCCACTCGGTTGACTACAACCCCACGCGCCGCGACTCTTTCATCACTTCCTCATGGGATGATACTATCAAGCTCTGGACTATGGACCGTCCGGCCAGCGTCCGTACATTCAAAGAGCACGCCTATTGTGTCTACTCCGCCGCGTGGAACCCCCGGCATACGGATGTTTTTGCCTCTGCTTCCGGTGACTGTACTGTCAGAATTTGGGACGTACGTGAACCTGGGTCAACGATGATAATTCCAGGTCACGATTTCGAAATTTTAGCTTGCGATTGGAATAAGTATGATGATTGTGTTATTGCCACAGCTTCAGTGGATAAAAGCATTAGGGTTTGGGACGTGAGAAGTTACAGAGCGCCCATTACTGTGTTGAATGGGCATGGTTATGCTGTTAGGAAAGTGAAGTTTTCGCCGCATCATAGGAATTTGCTTGTTTCTTGCTCTTATGACATGACAGTGTGTATGTGGGATTATATGGTGGAGGATGCGTTAGTTGGGAGGTATGATCATCACACTGAGTTCACAGTGGGAGTGGATTTGAGTGTTCTTGTTGAAGGATTAATGGCCAGTACTGGCTGGGATGAACTGGTTTATGTTTGGCAACATGGGACAGACCCCAGAGCAAATTGATAGGGAAGTGCTGTTTAACTTGTTCTTATTGTGATTTTTGTTGTTAGAATTATACTTTTTGTAGAACATGCATTAAAGTGATGCTTTTTGGGGATAATTGTGATATTTCATATTATTGTTGAATAATTTGCAGATCCCCTGTATATCGTTTTCAATAATGGAAAAGTTTTTATTTGCTCTTTCATGAATTCTGGCTGCTGTATCTTTGTCGTGCAGTAATTCTATTGAGTTGATGAGCGATTATATTCCATGGTTTGCATGTGCATTTTATTTCTGAATTGACACATTCTAGGTTTTGTTTATGCTTTATATGTTGTGATGGAAAAATCTATTTTCTCTTTATAAAGAAGTATCAAGTTTGTGACTTTCAATGATAAAGAACAGAAAACTCCCAAGCTTCCAATACTTGTCAAATTGAGTAGACAAGTTATGTGAGAAGATTATAGTAATGGTTTGACAAAATTATGTCGACACAACAGAATAACGGCTTATGTAATGCTGGAATTAAAATGCCTCATTAATGCAATGACTGGTAAATTCTGAATTCAGTTATGGCTTATGTATGGGGCGGGAATAGCATGAAAGAGACTTTTGGAGTTATGTTATTTGGAATGATCTCGCTCGTGAACATTTCACTACAGATGGGAATTTCTTGTTATGCCTTTGTTTCATTGCAGGAGCAATAAAAGCTTGGGAGAAGATTTTTCTTGATGTAATATTCTAATGGGGAAAATACATAAGAAGAGGATCAATGGAACTATCATTGTAGATGCAGATAGCACCAACAGAAAGGTGTGATACAATATCATAAATTAGGTGCAAGTTCAACCGAAAGTACAGGTCAAATTTTTTGCTTGAGAAACTGAAATTTTTATGTTACTATTGCTTCTCTTTCTTGCCCATTGATAATATATAGGGATGTTACAATTGCTAGAAATCATTTTCGAAGAATGGTTAGACATTGGTTGATCACTCTTGTTGATCTCACGGGTGTTACCAAAAACTCATTTTTTCTCAAGTTTAATTGTCGTGATTATTCCCATATGAAGGTGGACAAGCAGGTGCTATATATATATTTCTGCCTCTATGTTTTGGACATGATTCTTATGTACTTTGTTTTAGAAATGTAATGAAGTTGCATAGTTCTTGCTGCTGAATGTCTCTCATTGGCAGTAGAAAATGACTAATGCTAGCCTGAGAATGGTATTCAGATATCACACAGGAAGTATACTTGTTTCATTTATGAATCTATCTTCTACTGGTACGAGTCTAATTTGAATCCATTTCCACAACATTTTCAATGGGGTGGGGAGTAGCTCTGCTATTGAAATCATGACGCAGAGCAAGTAGAATACCGGCTGTACAAAGGCTGGGAAGAAAATAGAAGTCAGAGATGCCAATGACAGTGAACCAAATGCAACCATGCTAAGGTGAAGTAGGGTGGCATAAAATGGAGATGGAAAATTATGAACAAAGGTAATCTCAAGGACATAAGCTAGGGAATAAGCTAGCAAACAGGCAAGGCAAATCCACATGGCTACTGGATGTGTATCAAATGGAGAGCAGTTCTTGCCTTGATACATTAGCTCAAGGAAGTCAAGGAGGAGCAGCATCATAAATCGAAAAATGGCTTGAAGTGAATTGGGTGCAAGTTGTTGATGTTGCAGGAAGTAGTTCCTTGCAGTCATGAAGGCAATATTCAGGGAAAACCTGTCTCTGGGGGAAAGGGTTTGCTCTTTCAATATTGGCCATCGGACTAGAAATGCAATGATTACCAAAAACCCCATTCTCGTGCTTAAATAGGAAATGCATGACTCGTATCTCTTGTATTTGCACTTTTGTAGCTATCCAGCTGTGGAACAAAACAATACAATTGGTAAAAAAGGGGATATGCGATCGGTAAAGCCAATTATTATTATTTTTTTTCTTATTAATACCTTGTTTGTGTCAAAGTAAAATTTGGAGGTTAAGTAAAATAGTACTGGTAGTTATTTTTCTTATGC
Organism: Croton laevigatus; assembly: GCA_949640765.1. Taxonomy (NCBI): domain Eukaryota; kingdom Viridiplantae; phylum Streptophyta; class Magnoliopsida; order Malpighiales; family Euphorbiaceae; genus Croton; species Croton laevigatus. Next base: position 4,175 of record CATIWJ010341158.1, on the reverse strand, counting down.
TTGGTTATGGTAATCAGTCCAAAAAGGACAATAATTTATAAGTTTGTTTATAAATGCGAAGAGAATGAGGAAAATGTAGGCATATTTTTAACAGAGGTACGCCAATTTTAACCTTTGGAATAAAAAGGTTTTTTAACTTTAATTTATAACAAAAAGATACCAAACTTATAAAAGTATAACAAAAAAGTAACTATAACATAACTAGTTTCAAGGTTTCAACAGGATATAAAGATAAAAAAAATGTAATTTTGGTTAAATTTCATATGAGATACCTAAACTTTAGAAAATATATGTATTTTTTATTTTGGCCATCTAATTTTTTATTATTTTTTAAAATTGAACAAGTTATATTTTGTATAATAATTTCTTTTAGTAAATATGATCCTCACGTTTATTTTTTATATAAATAATAGATTTCTTACACTACCATTTAAGGTACCTAGAACTATGTTTCAAAGTTAGCAAATAATTAACATGATTTAGTAATGCTAGGCAATCCTCTCTTGGCAAATGGAACCTGCAATTCAAAATCAGAGTTTCTGTTGTTTGCCAAAGGAGAATTGCCCTGCCATTTCTATTGTCATACATTTATTTCATTATTATTGATTCTGCGTCACACCATATATATATATATATATATGTGGGGTAGGTTTACTTCCCCGATATAAAAATTTCGAAATAGCTTAATTTGAAGTTTGTTTGAAGATGGAGACAAAATTAACAACCGGAAAAATCTCTGGAAAGATTTCCAATTTTTTACTAAAAATTTATTTCAAGTTGGTTACTCTTCAACATGCTATTTAGGAATATACATAATGAAGAGATAAGGATTTCCTCATTTCTTGATACTTTGTAAACAAAGCAACAATAACCACTATTTTAATCTATAACATAATTCAATACGTGTTTCGAAAGAGTTTAATTTTACGAAGTTGCCCAAAACAACCCCCACCACTTAGAATTTCAAAATTGGAAATGAGAAATTTATTTACGCACACCTTCGAAATCACTAGTCGAAATCTGCGTCTTGCACACACGAGTTTAAAATAATAAATGACAATGATTATATAGTGTTGTTGCTGGGCTAAGTTGCTTCTACTTTTCTGGGCTTATACCTCAAGTTGTCTAACATAAACATACGGGATATATACAGTACTGTACATTATTATTTTCTTTCCTAAAAAGATCCACATGCATGTTTTGAAAAGCAAAAGAGGATTTTTTTCCCCCCAAAATTTTTCGAAGCTTTTTTTAGTCACTTGAAAAAACAAAGAAAATAAGAAACTTGTATGAATCGCTGGAGAAGATGACTAGAAACTAGACCGCCACCCTTTGCCCCCTGCATCTTTGCCAGCTGCAATCGATTGGCGAACAAAAGGTACATGTCGATAGCTTTCATACTTGCGAGTCTTCCAGTATCCTCAAAATTGCTCTATGTTGGCCAGAAGCTGACAAAATCGTGAACTTCGCCGAAAATTTGCAATTTCAAATCGTAACCATTGGAATACCTCACCGATTCACGACTGATCGGCGATTTCTTAATGGTTTCAATCAAGTAGCAATAGTGACGTAGCCAGCCCAATTGAGAATAATAGGGCCCAATTTGTTAAAGGGAAGGATAAATTTATGTTTGTGAGGAAAAAATGTCATTTTGCAAAGAATTGGAATCGAACAAGGAACATTGATAGAGAGGCACACTTTCCACTGGACCAGTAGCTAAATTATGCTTATTTTTCATACTACACATACATATTTCGAATTGTATAGGGGCTCAGTGAACCTAGTGGGCCCAACATGGCTACGTCTCTGAGTAACAGCCTACCATTGTAGATCCATGCGGTTTCCATCGAGTTTCATTGGGATATTGTTCAATTCGCGATGAAGCTTCGCTGGAGAAAGAGTTTGCCGCCTGTTGCTATTTTTCGGCGAGAAACGCTGCTTTTGTCTTGATTCAGTCAGCCAGCATGTAACTGATGTTATTCCGACCAGGTTTCGTCCGGTATCCGCGCGGTTGATGTTGGATTTTTGCAGGAAAATTGTTGTTTCATCTCGTCAAAAACTCTTAGTCGCTAATTGCATTTTTTTTTTAAGGATTTGTCATTGGAAAAACGTTGGCTGCCGAAAAAAATTATGTATATCCAATATCATATATCCTCTATATACCTATAGGAGAAAATGGATTTTTTTTTGGTTTTTGTTTTTTTTCGCTGTTTTTCTTTTCAATTTAGAGTCCTTAAAAGCTTTAAATGACCAATTTTTTAAATTATTTTACTAAATTTCAATCTTTTAATTTTTTTTTTATTTTAAATTTTTGTAGACTTTCTTTAAAGGACCCCTAAACATACATCCATGACTTGGCCGCTCTACCAAATCTCCATATCCTTGTATATGTAGCCATATACTTATTTTGTACATTTCAATAGTCACATGGCATCTACAATTTTTTTTATTTTTTTTAGGAACCGCAAAAAAATTAATGTTAATTAGTATTTTAGATAGTTGGACAATTTACTATTGTGCTATATTCAATAATATTCTTTACATTCCGCTTTAAGTGACATTTTTTCATTTTTTATCCTATTTTGAAAGAAGAGGGAAAATATGGCCACCTCGTTTATTTTTTATACTTTAAAAGACTCATTTTATGATAATTAATAATTTTTTTATACTATTCTTATTTAAGTTACTTACAAAATTTAAGCGCTATGTTTCAAAGTTAGCAAATAGTTAATACAGGATTATTTAGCTAAGTTTGCTTTACTCCTTTATAGAAGTAATAAAAAATTGATTATTTTAATTAAGTTTTTTTTTTTTTTTTTTTTGGGGTTTAGAGGCAAATAACACTCATTAAACACCCGTTAAACTTTCATTAGAGGTAAATAGCAATTTTCACCCAACAGAAATCCTAAAACCCACAAGTACCTTTCACTAAAAATTACATACTAGCGATTTTTTAAATGCATTGCACACGAAATTTAACCATTTGTTGAAAACATGGATATGTCTGGTTGACAAATTTTCTTTCTTTTTTTTTTTGCTACACTAATTTTGAAAAATCTTCTTCCTAAAAAAACCGAAGTTCATGAAAAAGGATAATTGAGTACTCAATTTGTGTGAAAAAAATAATATCTTGCACAGATCAATTCATCACTTGACAGATTATATTTAAATAATTGGAGCATCAATCATGATCATGATTTACATTTGAAAAGGACATTTACTAGTAAGAAATCTCCAAGTAGAAGATAGAGAGATCATATATGTTTGTGTTGTGTTTTCATCAAATGATAATATGGTAGTTGGATTTGTTGTGTCATTATCTTTGGGATTTTGAATCTTCACATCCATTTACCATAACTTCTATGACTTCTTGGCAACAATTGCTAGCAGCACTCAAATAGTGTAATCTTAGCTACAGGACTAAATGTCTCATCATAATCTAGTCTATACTGTTGAGATAATCCTTGAGTCATCAACCGAGCTTTGTACCTTTCAGTTGATCTATCTGTACAAGTTTTGATATTGTAAACCCATTTGTATGATATGGGTTTCATATCCTTGAGCTTCGAAACTAAATCCCATGTTTAATTTATTTTTAAGAAACTGATCTCTTCTACCATGGCCCGAATCCATTGCTCTTTTTGAGATGCCTCCTCGTAGGATAGTGGCTCTTTTTCTTCTTTGACTAATGTCACATTAAAACTAATATACTTTGGTTTTGGCTTCCTTGGTCTGGTTGATCTTCTCAATGGACGTGGTGATAATTCTTCTGTTAGCTGATCTTCTGAGATATCAGCTATTATTGATGGTACTTCTTCAGTTTTGTGGTAGACACCTGTCTTCCATAGCTTTTCTTATGGCGATGATGATGAAGCTATTTCTGTACCATGTTACAATCCTTCTAACTGCTCTTTAAATGCATTTTGCACTCTTTCTTCTACTCTTTGGGTTGAGGCCAATAACATTTTTTAGTCCCTGAAGTATGATTGATTGTGACTTTCAGTCTCTAAAATAAAAAATTGTGTCTTTCAGTTCTTAAAGTATTTTAAAACGTTACCGTCGCACCCTCTGTATACTAATAAACGGAGATTGAACTTCAAACTAACGGCACGCGCGTGACTCAAGGTGAAAATAATAAAAACCGTAACCCTCTTTGAAGAAACAAGAACCCCCTT
>CATIWJ010341081.1:0-21459 GCA_949640765.1 Croton laevigatus | reverse complement strand
ATAACATACTAATTGATAAAATTATATGAACCGTGCATCGATCTTGCGGGTGTACGCCTAATTTAATCTAATAATGAATACATATATAACATGTCATATTGATATATGTCCCACGAACAATTCCCCCTCCGACTAAGGGGGGTGTATTCAATCGTGAGAATTAATGACTTTTAAAGACCTTTTTAAAGAATGATTTTTAAAGACATTTGTAGAATTTTTAAAATTTCTGAATGACTTTCAAAGACTTTACTTTTATAGATATTGAAAGACTTTTATAGATATTAATAAAAGACTTTTATAAACCCAAGGGGTTGACCTGGTGGTGAGGTAAGTCACCAAAGACCAAAAGGTTCTGTGTTCAAACCTTGAGGGTAACTAAAGGCAAAAAAGAAAAAAAAGACTTTTATAGACTTTTTAAAATATGATATCCACTACCAATTTCTCTAATTAATTGACGGTAAGAAATGTATTGTTATTGCTGAAGCCCGCACTGCACCTAAATGACTCCACCAAGATTTTAATAAACTTTGTACTGAAAGGATCGTCAAAAATCTCATTCTCCAAATGTATTGTTTCTTGCAGTCAATATGATTTTATTAATAATGATGATTTAGTTGCGACGTTAGCTAAAATCATCAAGTATTTCTTTATTCATGTTTAAATTTGAGATGATATATCTGTGGATGATCTTTTCAAAATAAAAAAAAATACCTATGGATGAAATAATAATCAAATGAATAACATAACATTTATATATATATATATATATATATATATATATATATAATAATAATAATAATTTATATTTTTTATTTAATTCTTAAAATAGTATATAAAATTACATGAATTAAAATAAAAATTGCAAATTATATAATAAAATAATAATTTAAAAATCTCATTTCATTAGCAATATCTCTTTATCGGTGGCGTGGGTCAGTACTGGGTAGTAGTAGCACTGTTTGAGAAGAAGAAATGTTGACTTGATCATTGGTCGAAATTTGATTGTGTAAAAGTCTATGAAAGTCTATAAAAGTATTGCATAAAATGATGAAAGAATTTTTTTACTCTTCTATATGTATTTTTAGTTAAAAAGTCATTAAAAGTCATTGTCTGTAAAAGTCATTGACTTTTTGAATACCTACTAACTTTGAATGACTTTTTAAAAGTATTTAAAAGTCATAATTGAATACCTATAAACTTTTAATGACTTTTTAAAAGTATTTAAAAGTCATGATTGAATACCCTTTTACTTTTAAAGTCATTAAAAGTCATGATTGAATACACCCCTGTAAATTTTTTTTAAAAAATGACATAATTAAAATTCTAAAACCAGATTCGTTAAATATAATTCAACGACTTAATAGCAACCATCCAAAGATCATTTAGAAAGAGTTGTTTTAAAAAAATGTTTCGACACAATTGTTTACTCACCCCACCATACATGTTTATCTTGGTGGGTTGGATATTTATAGTTCGTTTTGATTCCACATAGCATAAGAAAAATTTGTTATTGTTGGATATTTTTATTAGAGTATAGGTTTTTTTTTTGTCAAAAGGAAAATATTGGCTTATTTACACCATTAGTACCCTAATTTTAGGTAAGGTAATATTTAGGTACTCTAACTTCAATTTGTAATAAAATGGTACCCTAATTTTAATTTTTGTAATAGTTAGGTACCCCTAACAGGTTTCCAAGTCATTAACAGGTCATACGAATCAAAATATAATTTTTTATCATTTTCTTTCTTTGGTCATCAATGGAAAAAGGACCAAAATGGAATTTGTCAAAAAAAAATTTAATTTTCATTTTCAGCAAGGAATGGAGTAAAAAATTATACTAAATCGAAGAGATTGTCATGAATATTATGAATGAGCAAGGCTACATCTCTCGCCTCTCGATTTCGAGATACACAGAAACACGTTAACGTGTTTTAAATCACGTTAACGTGTTTCTGTGTATCTCGAAATCGAGAGGCGAGAGGAAAAGCTTTTTCGATTATGAATATGACTTTATTTTTTCACTGATGATGCACAATTTTACCAAAAATACTAAAAATCGATTTGTCAAATTTTTCCTTGGTAATTGGAAATAGCTACGAAACTAACGAAAGTTTAAAACGTCAAACTTGATGAGAAGATTCCAAATATATGCTCAAAGTCACTGTCAAATTATCAAAAGTGGATGAAAATACTTCAAAAAAGACTATGTCCATTTTCTCTTTCCTCTGCATTTTTTGTTTCCTCTTTCTTTGCTTTTCCTTTTTTTTAAATATTTTTAATTAAGAATTATAAATTAATAAATAATTATTTTTAAGTGTGTGCAAATTAAGTGTGTCCTAATAGAATGCATATGCTAATATTTTTTTTTTTTGAGGAAAAGCTTATAAATATTTTAAGTGTGATCAATTTAAGTGTGCTAATGATTAAGTGGATTTTTTTAATTAATAAGACTTTTAAATATACTCTTTCGAGAAAAAAAAATTAAAATATTCAAAAACTTATGATTAATAATTTTAATTACATGTTGTTTAAAAAAATAAATTTAATTATATAAAAATAAACATATGATTTTTTACCATAACCACTTACCCAAAAAAAAACTACCGGAAGCCCTTAGATTATCATATCGTTGTCTAAGCAACGAAAGTAATTATATTAATTATTAAAATTATTAACGAAAGAAATGAAAAAAACCACTTAAAATTGTGAAAGTGGTTCTAAAATCTTGAGATTATGTACAATTTAAAAAAAAGAGACTCATTTAATTATTTTTAAAAATTAAAAAAAAATTAATTATTAATTAAAAAAATAAAAAAAGAAGAGAAAAAACGTGAAGCAACACTCTCAAATTTACATGGTGATGATGACTTTAAGCAAATTTTCATCCACTTTCGGTAGTCGGACGACAAGTTTCGTTGTGGATTCTGGTGATCAAGACAAAATTTATTCAATCGATTCTAGTATTTTTTGGTAAAAATCGTTCATCATTCGTTAAAAAAAATAAGACCACATTCCAAGTCCTCATGATAAACTCTTCAATTTGGTATATTTTTTGCTTTTTTTCTTGTCAGAAATGGAAATTAAATTTTTTTGTGACAAATTTCATTGTGATCCTTCTATCATTAATGACCAAAGGAGAAAAATGATGAAAAATTATATTTTAATATTTATGACTTGTTAGTAACTAGGAAAAATGTTAAATGTATCTTATTGTTATAAAAATCAAAACATGAGTACCTATTTGTTACAAATTGAATTAGGCTACCTATACTTTACATTATCCAAAATTTAGGTACTAATGATGTAAATAAGCCGGAAATATTTATATAAACATTTTATATATTGTATAGTTGTTTTTTGTGAGTTTATTATGTTAGAATTAATTGTGGGAGGGCTGTACCCAACCTACGACAGTGATGTGTACTAATTTGATTGAGAGTTAACATAGTTAAAAGTTTGTTTTTAGTTGCAGAGAAGTTAGCTTTATTAATTTTAGACAAAGTACTTTTATGTAATTGATATATATGGAAAGAAATAATAGTGCTATTATTTTGACTAATTTAAGTGTATCGTAATTCTATTAATTCTTAAAGGTTTTAGGTTTCAATTAGGGTTTTTGAGAGGTCTTGTATAGAACTAGTATTAGAGACAGTCATTGAGGGTCTTGCATAGAGCTAGTATATGGCAACTCAGACAGACTCCAAAAAAGTCGCAATCTAGGGATCCCCATGGGCTCCTTGCTAAGCTGAGCGACCTGCGGCCTAAGGTAGCTACCTAACGCAAGTCCAAGCACATAACTCAGCCGTATTGAGGGGTTCATATATGCAAATCCAACAGAAGTTTTCACCAGTCTAAGTCATTTATGTTTTGGTTTAAATTTGTTATGATGTCACGTCTTCAAAAGTGTAAAGGGCAAACTTATTATATGGCATATTTAGATGTTTGACATTGCAAAAATAGCACAAAAATAAAACTCCAATAAATATAATACAAATATTTTCAATATTACACAAATACCCCTAAAATACAAACATGCTCATCCTCTCGCCTCCCATTCCCAATCATCTCTATCAGGCACCATTCCGTGAATATGATGATTACCAAACTCTTCAATTTCAATTCCTATGTTTGATTATGTTAAAAATAACAATTCATCTTCAATTTTAGTCCAAACTTCCACATATTTCAACTTGATCGAATTTTCTCTCCATTTGCAAATTAGATATTTGTTTCTTTCACATTTTCTTTTCTGCTCTTATTTCTCTCTTGCTTTTACATGATTGTGTATTTTCGCTTGTATATACGTTTGGTTGCTTAGAAAGTGTAAACAAAAGGGAAATGGAAAAGTTATAAATCAACTGATTTTTTTTTTCTTTTGCTCTTATTATTTGGAAAAAAGAAACAACTAATTTGAGATGCATTGTTACTTTTACAGGACGAGTTAGAATTTGTTCAAGATATTGTTGAAGATATATTGAGACAATTGAGAAGATCAAAAGGAGTTAGAGTTTCAATAGCTAGTGATCATGTTCTTTTTGTATAAATGAGGAAGAAGGTAATTTATATTTGGTCCTTGAGCTTTGTAACTTCTTGTAGAAAGGCCCTTCTGGACTAAAGTGAAATAAAAGATTTAAAATGTTCTTGAGTAACTATGAGTAAAAAATTTTATTTTGCTGTCCCCTACATTTTACTGTCTTAACCTTGCTTTATTAGGTTTCCCCGGGGGCTCATAAACAATAGTAATTCGTGATTTTAAATATCTTTCCTCATTTCGAAGTATTACCTACAAAGTTATTAAGCCATCATTTTTAGGAGTTATTAATGTTTTATAAAAGATCTCTCAAAACTTAAAAAACTATTAAATTGTATTTCATTTTACCATAAAAAGATGATTTTTATACTTATAATCATTTAAAAGTAAACCGTTATCAAAATAAGATCTTTGCTTTTTGGTTCATATACAACCTGTATTAAAGAATTAATTTTTAATAAACATTAAAGTCTCTACAAGTGTAATTAACTAGTGGTTAGGGGTCAGCAGAGGTGTAAGATCTTTGCCCTCGAATTCTAGCGGATTGAGTTTGAATCCTTCTGTTCACATCTGGGTGCGTAAATTTATAGCTATGTTAAAAAATATATATATAATTAACTAAATAGAATGACCTAAATAATAATTAATCCATTTTTCTCTTTAATCATTCAAAAAAAAAAAAGTCCATTTTTCTCTTTAAGTTATTAAGTCCTTTTATCTTATCAAAATATTTTCTTATATAAATTAAACATTCTTTAATATAATGGTTAGGTGGCATAATGGTGAACATGGCTTTACCCAAATATAATAAACATTACATATTGATACACCCTTACTAAAATTAGAATAGTTAAAAGCAATTAATCATGATGATTACATTTAAAAATACATATCTATTCCATAAAGGGATAGCAGCTTTCTTGAATAATTAAGGAAAGATATTGCTTAAGATGCCATATTAGGAAAGAATAACATAATTCAATGTTTTCACTCTCTTAGTGCAAAACAATAGTTATCATTAATTAATATTATCATAATACTCAACTTGGTATATGATATCATGTCAACTTTCCTTCTATAGAATAGAGTGGTCCTCTTCTACTTTTCGTTTCTTTTTTGCTAAAAGGACTCTAATTAATTTATCTTTTCTACTTTTCACTCCTAATTAGCATTTAACTTTACTTTTCTTTCCATGTAAAATTGTTTTTTCATTATTAATTCCAATACCTCGAAATTTGAGGATTCATCTCCTCGACTACTAAGGAAAATAATTTATTAAAGAATACTTTTAATTTAATAATAACAATTCTATTAGTATTATAATAATTGCTAAATTGTAATATCAACACTAAAATTATATTGTTATTCGTACCTGAATTTTTTTTTTTCCTGGTGTTAATATAATGGTTTCATTATCATCAAAATAAAAAATTGTGTATCCTTAAGCTAACAGCTTGGTTGCCAGAATTTGGCATGAAATTGACCAACTTTTACGTGAAAAGTTTGGTTGTTTGAGAGCAAGCCGCTGGTGTTTTTAAATCAGGCAGAAAACCACCAAATTTGGATGAAATCTTACCGGACATTTCAACCTGACTCGAATTGAGATTTTTGAACTGACAGGTTTTCTGCCCTCAGACCGTCCTTCTTGAAGTTTCTAGTGACCAAGAAGCTCGCCGTCTCACTGGCCTGTTTCAGGTGGTGAAAATCGGGAGTGGCGCAGTCGAATGGTGGTTGATGTTTCCTGTTCGGCTGCTGTTCTTTGTTCACCAGCATTTTTTCCCTTTTTTATTTTTTAATTAAATTTGTAATAATTATAATTTAGTGCATATTAATTAAAGAATAATTAGTTAATTAACTGAAGGGCAATCATGCCATTCTCTAAGGAAATTAACATAATAGTTTTCATTATTCAATAGAAGGGCAAAAATATCAGGCAGAAACAAAACTCTGAGATAAAAAAAGTCAAATTCAAAAAATAGAGACAAAAATATAGATGAAACGCAAATAAAATGATAATATTATAGTTTCCTCTTTAATTAACTAATCAAATAACTAAATTAATAATTTAATAAACTTAATCAGTACTTTTTCTCTCCATCAATTATAACATTTATTTATTTTTTAAATTTTGTGGGGAAGAAAAAACAATGAAATTAGAAACAAGAGCATTTTTATAGATTTAGTTTTGGTTGATTAAAACACCTAAATAATCGAAATTGCAATTGATGTGACAAAATTAGGAAATTGTTGCAATCATTCATGAAGTCAAGTGAGGCAGTTGGATGTAATTTTGAAGAATTAATACAAATTATTCGACCAAATTGTAATGAAAATGAAAACAAAAAAGGTGTTAGTAGCAGGCTGTGAATCAGAATAGCAAAAGGCAAAAAGTCAAAAGAAAATGTGAAATAAATACCGTATACGAAAGGAGTGTAATATATGTAAGAAAACAGGAGGGAGGAATAAGTGAGAGTTGATTAAAGAGTGATGTGAAGTTAAGTGATGAGATAATTATGAAAAAAACATTTTCACTTAACTTACAGTATTGGGATCTGTATCTATCATACAAACTTCAGTCTCCAGTCACACCTGATGTGCCGTTTCCATGAATATCTATTGTCATCTGTCTCACCATCTATACTTCGCATGCATGTGCAATTTTTTTTGGATTTACCCGCAGAGTCTCTTCTCACCAAATTCGGACAGTCTGCCGACTAATTGCCGACTAATTCGAGTTTAAGTTAGAAAAGATTACTACAGGCAGTATGCTGAATTTTAATGTAACTGTATTTTTATTATTTGAACTCGAGACTTTCGATTAAGTTAGAATAATTCTAAGCTAGTTGATCCATATCGTAATGGGTATGAGCAATTTTTATTTGTGTAAGAGATAGTACTACCTCTATGTTTTTCAATTCTTTACACCTTAAAAATACAAATACTAAGAAATCAGTTTTTTACCTATACCAATATAGAAATAATAATAAACAATTACTAATCTTTTACAAAATTTACTTTTTCACCCATACTAATAAATAAATAATAATAAACAATTACAAAACTTACTATAAATAAAAATATAAAGAATTGAAAAAACACATTAAAAAAAGGAAATGTAAACAATTGAAAAACATGTACTACCTCCGTTTTTGTCAATTCTTTACATTGAAATCGGCATGATTAGATTCAAGTTTGGTGCTGATAGTTTGATGGGTTGGGTTAAGTAGATTAAAATATTTTTAAGTTAATTATAAAATATGATTACTGTACTTAAATTATATATAAATAATATTTTAATCTACCTAACTCAACATATCAAACTATTAACACCAAACTTGAATCTAATTATACTGATTTCAAAATAAAGAATTGACAAAAACATAGGTAGTAATAATTTACTAATTTATAAAATATTTAAAATTTATAGATATTCCTATTGGGATTATATTTAAAAATTTAATTGTAATTTATTTAATTTTAAAGAGTCCATGAGATCCATGATAAAATTTTTGAAATTGATAAAAATAGAATAGAGTGAGACATGGATAGGTTAGACTTTTAAAGTGTGCATGCTTCATATATCATATCAAATTAATATCTTAAAGACTTAGATTACCTGGATATATTAAAAATAAATAGCATATAGTATTGTTTGAAATATAGGAGGTAATTCATTGGTTACCTTATAAATGATTTATTCAGGTAGGAAGAATTGACCAGTCAATTTCATTCATCAAGTGTTTGCCAAAAGAAAAAGAGATAAGCTCCCTAACCCTAACTTCATCTTTTCAAATCCTGTCTATTTTCAACAGTATGCAGGTAGATACATATTGTTCAATGTTCTTGTAAGAACAAAATTCCTTGATTTGATGGTCAGCTTAGCTTTATATATATATTTTTAATTTAATATTTTGTCCAAAATATCTGCTACCATTATTTTTAAAATTATTTTCTCAAAATTACTATTTATTTTTCTAATTGAAAAAAAAGAAATTTGAATTTTTCAAACCTTGGTCTAATTTCGGAGGGTTGTAGATATTCTTGCTACTGGATTAATATGCTTATGAAATAAAATCAGATAAAACTTGACAAAATAGATGGAAATTAGACTTATTTAGGCTTGAATTTACTGATGTTAAAAGAGTAATACTAATTGATGAACTTGTTTAATAAATTTTAACTATATGATATTTTTATTTGACGTGGGTTTCTAATAAATATCTATACATTCATTTTAAAGTAAAAATTTAGTTATTTTTGAAATTTTAATCATTATAGGGTTGAAAATTTTTTGAACAATATTATACATAATAATGACAAAGAAGCCATAACTTGACACATGCCAAATTGGCATACACAAGGATGAAATGGCAACAATGTAAAATAAAGAATCAAGGTTTGACTTTGGACTAAAAATGGAGGACTCTTAGGTGGAACCCATTTAAAATTTAATTGCAGGGCCCTTAATTAATTAAATTTCTCTCTCTCTATAAATAAAGAAACCTTTCATGTCAATTAAGTCATTGGATGATATGATGGGTGTCTACACAAAAATATATATTTATATTAAAGAAAAATTTAAATTTACTGAATAATTAGGAAATTGGAATATAAGAATTCCATTCCATATATATATGATTGTGAAGAAAGTGGGAGATGAAGCTGACATTAGGTATAATTTTGTGGAAGGAATTAAGTCAAAAACCCCCACAACTAAAATTTTGCCTTATGTGGTGGTGTTGTGTTGTGTTGGAGTCAGCTTAAGGGCTTATTTTTTTCCTATCCATTAACTTAGGGGCATATATGCTTCAAATGGTGCACATTCCACCAATTAAGGCTCCTCTTTAAGTCTTTGGATCTCTCTTCAAAGACCAGAACTCTTCTATCTTTACACTTATAAGAAAATGCTATACGAAAATTGCTCCGAATCAAATGGTTAAATCTGATATTCATTATCTAGAATACCCTTTGATCAAATTGCATTCAATAAACCTTTTTTTTAAACCATAAATGATGTATCATTGTCTCTTATCTAATTTTTCCATTTGCTCTGGAGCAAATTGCTCCATGTCAGAGTACTTAAAAAACAGGAATTCTAAAGAAGCTCTTGACTTGGTGAAGTGATAGACCTAAAGGTGATCAACCAATACTAATAAGCTAATATTTGACAAAATCTAACTATTTTTTCACATAATATCACATGGGGTCTTTGAGTAAATGATTAGGCTTTGAAACGTATAATTAAAATGGTCTTCTTGACCACTAAAATCAATGTGCATTTGAGGAAATGGGTTCAAGGCTTAAATTTTTCTTTCTTAAGCAATATCAAGTTTTCAAGCAATCATTGTGACCAACTTAGCGTGTTTGAGTATTTTCTTTCTTTCTTTCTTCTTTGATGCCACGCATGAGGTTACCCTACCTACATTTTTTATGACCAAAAAAAAAAAAAAGAAGAGAAAAAATGGACCCTCCAGGATATTTATTTATATAGTTTGATTATATGTTTTTTAATATATAATTCTTTGTATTGCATCATGTATTAATTATATGTAACTTGAAGAAAAAGAGGACAAAAATTGTCCTCAATTGGCGACATAAATCGTGGGTTGCTTGTAAATAATACATCCAAAAAAATCCATGTGATCAAGGACGACACACATTAGGGAATAAATATTTACAAGTATATAGTATGCTTTTATATATAAAACCTATAATCAAAACCCAATAATGCAATTAATGATTCAGAATCTATACATCTTAATATACAATTGGCAAGTAGCATTTGATCGAATTTTATAGTAATTAAACTCAATTTTAATAATTGAATATAAGTATATGAATTTAGAATAAGTTAAATTAACTTTGAAATTGTAAACTTTCAGTTTAGTTTTTTTTTTAAGACTAAAGTTTCAATTCAGTTTTATTTATTTGTCCATGGAAGGGACAAACTTATTTAATTTGTTTTCCGAATTTTTTAAGTATATATCTCAGTAATTAAAGTGGTAATTTGGCTATTTCGTTGGATTTTGGTGTTCGGACTGTTGAGGAGTATTCTAAATATTTATTACTATTATATAGTCTTCTATAAATTAAAAATACAATTTTGTTTATAATTCAATTTTGGTTATAACATTTTTCTGCTTATGATGACAATTCTGTTTCAATGAAATTAAATGAAATAGAGACTTTTATTATTTCTCTTCATTTTCTCCTCATATTTTCTGTTCATTATGCCCTTTAAACTAGAGACAATAAAAGGTGTGGTTGGAGCTAGTAGAGTTGTAAACAACCTGCCCTCGTGTTCAAGCAGACAGAGTTCAAATCCCCTCTCCACATCTGGGTGCGTGAGTTATATCTATGTTTTTTTTTTTTTTTTTTTTTAAAGTGTGGGCTTTTCATGCACTAAAAGACAACTTACATCCATTAGAAGAGAGTGGACAAATTTGTTCAATTTAGACCAAAAATATTAATTTTTCTATTTTATTGAAACACAATCTTGTAAAATTTGGACAATGGCAAAATTAGCGGCAAGATGACTAAAAAGGCCTAACTTTTACATACGACGTCCGTTTGGAGCTCATGGTAATTTTCTGGAAA
The DNA here is from genome assembly GCA_949640765.1 of Croton laevigatus. Lineage (NCBI taxonomy): Eukaryota > Viridiplantae > Streptophyta > Magnoliopsida > Malpighiales > Euphorbiaceae > Croton > Croton laevigatus. Next base: position 10,331 of record CATIWJ010341081.1, on the reverse strand, counting down.
TGATTTTTTGATATGAATGATTTTCAGCATTGCAACAGGTTCAAGCCCCAATTTCAACTATTTGATGGATTATTTTCGTGTTTTATTAATTTTAAAGATTGTTTTGCTATTTTACATAATTAGTTTTCGTAATTCCTTTTGAAATATGAATTAGGGTATTACCGCGATAAATAGGCCTTTTCATTGTTAATTCAGATTATTATTGTTTTTCTCATATTTTCTATAAGAATTTGGCTTTTTGCCTTTTATCCTAAGGTCGTGGATTCAATTTTGCTTATTTTTTGTCCATTCAAACAATATTGATTAAGCTCCTGAATGGAGTCTAAATATTTTTATCACTTTCATGTTTTCTCATATTTTCTATAAGAATTTGGCTTTTCGCCATCGTGGATTCGATTTCGCTTATGTTTCGTCCAATCAAACGATATTGATTAAGCTCCTGAACGAAGTTTAAATGTTTTTATCACTTTCATGTTTCCGTTTTGTGTAAAAAAAAAAGTGTCTCTAATTTATCAAAACAAAGGTAGAACAATAGATCATCAGATAGCACCTGTTGAAATATCTAAACGGTGAGTATAAAACATAGATTATGTGTATTAAAGCGAACAAACTATGTACACTATGGACTTTATTAATTAGATGCTTCAAATTTTCATTAATAAAATTTATCTTAAAACTTGAATTAATATCATTTTATGCTCTCTACAACAAGTGGGCATGACTAATGTTTTACGGGTCTATGTCTAGTTTTATAATTTCTTAAAAATCTTATATTGACTAACTTCACTAAGAAAATTATACTAATAATGACAAAAGGCAAGAAAAGTCTAATATAAAAAAGGTGGGATTAATATATGTAGATTTATTTTTTCGTTTCTTTTCATTTGTTTGATCTTTCAGTTGATTGATTGATGCTTATAGACAATTTAAAAATAGCTTTCTCCTTTTAAGTAACATTCATCACATTAATATATTAATTATTATAGTCAAAAGAACTCAAATATAAAATCTTATATTTTCATTTTTTATAACAATATAATTGAGGTCACGTCACGTCCTGAATTCTCAAAATTAGAAATATAAAGTAACTTGGGTACAGAAATGAGTAACGGGATAGATATTTTTACAGAAATAAATGAGTTATAAAAGAAAAGTATATAAATCATAAACATAATAAACATATCATAAACAAAAATTAAACTTGTTCTAGATGGAAATAAGTAATATGTTTATAAACAAATGGTAAATATGTTAAAAACTGAAAATAAACAAATTATTAATTGTTTAACAGAATCTAAGAAAAGGAGTAAGATACAAGAAAAGGTAACATTTTGAATAAATTATGGAGAAATGAAAGTTGTAAGAGATGGATGATTAAATAATTAAGAAACAAACGTATTAGAAACATATCATAAACATTATATAAATAGAAAGATAATAATTGCTTGAATAATTCTAAATAGAATCGAGAAAATACGAGAAGAAAATATTATTCGATAAATGTCGTAAAGATTAAAAAATAAACAGTTATATCAGTTGGAATAGTAAACAGAAAAGTATTCATTTAAAATAGACATAAAACGAATAAGAGCAATTAAACGTGTAAATACATAAACCGAAATACTAATGTATCCATGGATTTATGTCAACAGTACGAAGAATAAAATGCTAGAAGGATGGATTAAAGTCAAAAATATAGAAACGATAATTTTATCATTAGTAATAAATAAAAAAAAATATAATTTAAGGAAAGAATTTATTAAGAATTAAAAATATACAGCTAGAGAAATTGATGGGGGAAATAAAAGTTGATAAATAAGTGAAGTTTAAGATAAAATAAAACCAACAAAGAATTTTATGAATAAAATGTTAAAACCTATGATGAGTCAGGATGCAGGCATTTTGGGAGACCATCACCCACTTGTTGTAATTTAAAGCGAAGAGAAGAGAGGAGAGGAAAGGAGGGATCCTCCTAGCAAATCCCACTTGGATGGGTTTGACTTCAACCAATTAGGGTAACCATACCCATCATTACATGACATGATAGAGCAACTCTACTACTCTTATTTTGAGTGGAGTAAGTTTGTGATTATGGCTCTATATACTCCTACTCTTATGCTCTATTGGATTTGGGTCCCATCCCATCTCCTTTAATTTCTAGATTGACATATGGTTTATGGTTCTAATATCTTGCCATTTCTCTTCAACCTTATATCTTTGTGTCAATCGAATTTGCATTCTTCATAATGATTTATAGGTGACTCAGATATTTAATCATGATTGAAAAATACAATATTAGTTATGGTAAATACTTTGTATGTGCAAAAAATTATGTACATCAAATGTGTGTTGTATTGTAGAAATAGAAATGTAAATGTTGTTTCATGCTGATAAGCCAATTAAAAAAAAATAAAAAATAAAAAAAGTAAATTGAGGTGCGACCTAATATTTTTATATGTCACAAACATTGTAAAATACAGGAGGTCTTAAGTTTGATTTTGATTATACTCCAAGATATATTATGATATTGATTACTCAGGTTATGTATGTCCGTTGTCTGTAGATCTTCCAAGCTTGGCTCCTAACCACCAGATATTTTGAGAAGTGTTTAAAAAAAAAAAGTTATTCAATATGCATCAAAAGTTTAATGACACATTAATAATAGTCAATATCATAAAGTAAACAAATAAAAAATGGCTTAATTATATGTTAAATACAAAAAACAACTATTATTTAATCATTTCCCAACTAAATGAATTTTTTAGAGTAGATTAAAATATATAAGTGGTCTATTTTCCCTAAAAAAAAAATATTATTAAAAGAATGGATAATTAAGTTATTAATTAATTGGTGCGTAGGCTAGTATTTTTGATTCTACTACAGTCAATAATCTTGGATTTCTCCAAACATTAAAAAATGAAAATGGTTTCAGATGCAAAGAACCTTACAACTTAGGTCCCACCAGACTAAGTTTAGTGATAAATAGAGGCTTAAGAAAAGAAAAGAGGAAGTGATTCCCTTGCCAATACAACTACTTAAGTCCATTATTATACCACACTAGTAGTGTTGGCTAAAGATTCTATATAGATTATAGAATATTTGTTTTATTTATTATTTTTTTTTTGAAAAAAAAAAAAAGGTGGAGATGAACTATAGACTTTAGAGGAGATTTGGTTGAAAATGAATATGTAATCAAATCTTTAAAATCTTGCTTGTAAAGTCTGTCTCCAACTTCTCAAAGCATAACTTTCAAAACAAATTTGCTTATGATATATATGCATCAATCAATTTACTTTCATTTTGTATCTTACTCTACTCACTTTTTGTCAAGACTTGCTTTAATTTTAATTAATTAACACCTTAATTAATTAACATATTAATCCCCCAATTAATATTATTAAATTACTACTATTTATACCTTTAAATTTTAATTTTTCCCAAAAAAGATTAAAAAAAATACTAATTTTAGTGGTTTTTTAATTTAAGGCTCAAGGGAAAGATACTTTGCAGATTTGACCTCCTACCTTGTAATATTCCAACATTAACAAAAAGACATTTTTAAGCACTGAGATGAGTTTAATGCGAAATTTAGTCTTTATATTAATCTATTCATATAAATATGAGTGAGAATTTCATACCGATTATCCAACCGAATTTTCATTTACTTATTATCGAAATTTTTTAAAATTACTAAAGTTAACTTTATCAAATAGTTTCAATTACGAAATTTATTTTACTGAACGATAATCAATTACCAAAATTTTCATCAATATAAAATATTTATCATTCTTGAGATAATAGGTGATGAATATGTTATGACAGAAGTAAAAATAGATTTAAAGACAAGTGTTTTAAATTTTGTCAATCCATTCATCTTGCGAGTAAAAAACAGTTCAAGTAATAATATTTGGTTGATAAATATTATTACTGAATTTTAAAAAGGGTAATAATATTTAGTGACCGAAACTAAATATTTTTCATTGGTTCGGTATTTGGTAATTGCGAATAGTGTTCATCTCTAACTATAAATGCACTTATTACTAATTATACTTACACCAGCGACAAATTACTTATTTCTAAGCAACTGAAATAGTAGAAAACTAGTTAAATGAATAAAAAGCATTCGAAATAGTGTTGTGGTTGACAAGCATAGCATGGTATGAAAAAGAAATAGTGTTTTTCAATTGCTGTGACTCTAATTTGGCAACAAACATGATTCGTGCTGCAGAATTGTACGAGAGGCTCCCTTTTTATTTCTTTCTTTTGCCCTTACAGATTTTGAATTGATGAGATATGTCTCTTTTTTTATAACAGATATGTAATTGGGATTTCTTTCCTTTTGAGTAAAAAAAATACTATACCTTGCTCAGCAGCTTATATAAAACCCTGAAAATGGTTCGAAATAGACTTACTAAGACTTAGGCTTATTGGCGTTAGAGGGCTAATATTAACTTTATTTGCTTTTATACTAATAAGTCTTGATTATTTACTGTTTTTATTGGATGTGAATATCTAATATCTACATATTGTGCATTGAATTAAAATCGATAATTTTATCTTGTAAATTGGTATGATTTTTACATTAAAATGAATTGATCAGTTCAGTAACTGTATAAAACACAATTTACCTTGTAGCATTTTGGATTGTGTAAGATTAAAAAGAGGGCGGGCAGAAAAGTGACTAGTAGGAAAAGTGTGGTTCATTTATGGAGTTATAACCCGCCAAGGCAAGCATGCAAAAAGGAGGTAAAAGCTTTTAATTGGGGTCACGGTTAGGCTTGACCAACATTTTTACCTCCTTCAATTAAAGAATAGGTGCTGTTTAGAGAGTAGAGTGGGTAAAAACTATATACTCAATTATTCACCTCCAGAAATTAAATACTTAGTTTAATTGTTAATACCATTTTTGTTGCCGTTTTAAATGGGATTAATTATGTTTATGGTGTTGAACTTTTAATTTTAAAATTAATAGTTCAAACATTTCATACTATACTAACAAATTAGTTTAGTATCTACTAAATTAGTGATACTTTTATAGTAGAGAAAACTCTAATTTAAAACACTTTACAAAATTCAAATCCAAGACTTTATAAAACATGAAAATACTAATTACACCACATTCAAAATGTTTTGTTTTTATGCATTTGAGGTTTACATGACTATGAAACAGTGTTGAAGAGCTCAGAAGAGCTTAAATTGTGCATGTGAACAATTATGCAAGAATATTTTAAATGAAAAGTAAGAAAGAACCATAAAATCTTATAAACAAACAAAAGGAAGGTATGACCTAAAGTCCTATACTCACCTTACCATGTAATGTCAACTTGATTTATGACTTTACCTCATTTGTTTGCATTCAAATGGAGCCTCACTCAGTTTTGGATATATAAAGACATATGCACCTACATCATTGCCCCTCTAACTCTCCTTCCTTATCCACAATCTCCACTCTTTCAAATTTTCATCTCCAATGTTTCATAACATTCAACCATACTAGAAATTTGTAAAAAAATTGTGTTTTTTCATATACCAAAATTGCAATATGGTCTTTCCAAATCTCAAATCGAAATAAGTGCAAATATTTGATTTATCGATTTGTATTTGAACCGTCAATAAGAATAAAAGAGTATGGAAAATTTTTATTTATTTGAATAATAAGAACATGTTCTGGTAAAAAAGGGTGGTAAAAAAAAAAAGAAAAAAAGTGAAACTTTAAATGAAATTTTTGATTGGAGGTGGCAAATGATTTGACAAGACAAGAGATGCATGTGAAATGGGGTGAAAAGTGATGTAGACCTATGAACTGACCTTTCAACCCTAACCCAAATCACAGTACTTCACATCACTATGTACTAACTTGACAATTTAACCCTTTCCTTCTTCTTCTTCTTCCTCTTTAATACCATACACTACACACGATATCCATATCCATAACCAAAGCTTGCATGATGATTGTATCCATTCTAACCACTCTTATTATTATTTTCTTTTTAATTATCCAAATCGTTTTCTATATTTATTTGTTCGAATAAGAAAGAAAAACAAACTGTACTATATTTACTAGAAATGGTCCCCCAATAGGGCTTAAATTCAGTACGGATGACACGTGTCGCTAACCCATGATCACTCTTAGTCAGTCCCCTCCCTCTTCTTCTTCTTCTACGACTACTACTACTTGTTTCTGATAGATTTTGTATTGTTTTATACAGTTTAATAATAATGTCTGTAAAAAGACAGAAACTATTGTTTTTCCTTTTCTTATAATTTTATTTTTTTACATTGTTTTTTAGTTTTGTTTTGTGTGTTAATGTGTTATTATTGCAGCAGGCACTGACTCCCACGTGCAACTCTGTCACCACCACCCCGCTCTTCCCTGCAGTCATCAGTCTCCTCCACCACCACCCTCCACCACCACCTCCTCCGAGAGAGAGAAAGAAATGTCTCTCTCATTCCTTTTGCCTTTTCATTGATCAATCCTCTCTATCTCTACAGTGTTAACTGCAGTTAAATTTTGTGCTTGACCAATGGCCACTTATGTGTTGGACAACCAATCGGGGTACTTCTGTAATTTCATTTGCTTTCAATTATTTGCTTATGGGCTTGGTAAAATGTAAAAGTTAAAAAAAAATTTATTACTTATCATTTATGCAATTTCATGAAATAATTTTTTTATTCAATGAATTAAAAGTTGAAAAATTATTACATATAATATATTGGATTTTGTGAAATAGGTGTTATTTTTATGCGAGTTTCTAATACTCTACTTAAACGGACCAAATATATTTTGATAGATAAATTAACAGATTAATGGGTGACATGAAAATATAGTTTGATTTGTACTTACTCGAATTTCAATTTGTCAATATGGATTTTATAACCTTTTAACTTTCTTAACTTACGTTTTTATCAATCTTATTGATATAATATTTTTATTCTATATGAATTTATAATACAATCGAGCATTAATTGTAAACTCCAAAAAATTAGTTTTTTCTCACTGTCATAATAAATTTCAATTCAAAAAAATAATACTCCTTCCACTTTAAGATAAGAGTCACCTTTTTTGTATTGTGGGAAATATTAAGAAAATTTCTTTTTTTTTTATTTTATTATTGTTTACAATTATAATCTTGGTAAGATAATTCATTATTTATCATTTACTTTATTTTTATACTCTAATTAAATTATAAATAAAGGTTGTCATTATCAATTTTTTAGGGTGTAGTCCCAAATATGGCAATAATTTAAGAAGAGGTGAATTGGATTTTCAAATATAAGTTCTAAACATAAAAAATGTTTTAAACAAATTCACTGGAATTTAGAAATCTGCTGGTTAGAAACTGAGTTCAAACTTTAAGATTTACTTAAGAGTTCAGAGACAAGTTAAATTTGAAACCTTACAACAAGGAAAAACTTTTAGCTTCAAACAATTTTAGTGTTTATGATATTTTGATAAAACTAGTTTAGAAATCAAGTTCAGTTCAAAAAGTATTAATTGGTAAGCAAACTTAAAAGCGATAAAAGGAAATAGAGAGACTGGATTTATAATGGTTTGGCTAAACTAAACTTATATCCACTCCGCAGGTATACACACGTGAGATTTGTACTACTCTAATTTCTATTCAGGGTCAGAGATAAATCCACTTATAGGAAATAGACTCTAACATAATCTAATTTGCTTCCCTCTGAAATTAATGGACTTCAGAAAAATATTCCTTCCGTTTTACAAAGATTAAAAAACTCAATATAAGTCTTTTTCTTCAAAAGGCTGCTTACTAATCTATCCTTTGAATTTTATTCTAAAAGCTCCTAAAAAAATCAGTTTTTTTAAGTGTTGAAAAACTCTTAACTACTTCAGATTACACAAAACTTTAAAAGCAGATTAAGAAAAAAGAACACCAAGTTAACTTCAAAAAAATTTCTGAAAGATAAGAATGAAAATCAGATAAATTTTTTAAAAGAGAAGTTGATTAAAACACAAAATTCTTTTTAAAGTAAATTTAAAAAATTTTAGATCAGAAAAAAAGGCTCTTGATTATTTGGAGAGAAGAGAAAACTTTAAAAATAAAAAAGTGAGAGAGGTAAAGGAATTTCTGTTATCAAAGTGTTAATGTTGAATGTTTAAGCAAAAAGTTTTTATAAAGTGTGTGGGTTCATTATAATATGTTTCAGAGATGAGCTATTGGTTTTTTTTTTCATAATAACCATATGAGATTTCTGTTTTATAGTAATTTTTTGTAATAATAATAACATCACAAAAACTAGCATTTGCATTTATTTTTAAATCAATTTAAGAAATGACATTTAAATTATCTAACTCATTACCTTTTTAATATTCAAAGATTAAACTAATTTAATTTTAAAAAAAAACTAATTAGAACTACATACTAAATATATTTTGTTTGTAAAGATAAATTATGAATATTATTTATTCATGTGATCGCTTGCCAGTGGAAGGCTTTCTGCGTTCAATCAATCTACGCAAAGTGAATCAGTCCCTAAGGAACCCTCGAAAGGGCTGCCGTCCGATGGGTACCGGTGTCCTCATCCCCTTCCCCTTCCCTTCATCCACGATGTGCTCCCCCATCCCCTCCTCCCCGTCAGTGCTATGATAACAATTTGGTAAACCTTAATTTTAATAAAAATGTATGAATATTTTTTTTTTGTTAGTAGATATTCGTAGTAATCAAAAGTCTAAATTGGAGGATCTAAGTAGAGAAGGACTCCATAAATAAGTAATTTAGGGTAGAACTCCAATACATATAAATTGTTTAATGATGTGAAAAAAAAAAAAAAAATTTTACTGACAAAAGATTAAATTGTTGGGTAGCCTTTTGGCTTGAAAAAATTCTCTTGTACTAGTAATATGTTTGAATTTTAATACTTTTTTTTTAAAATACAATTGCCAATATTAAAAAATAAAAAAAATAGAGTTATAATTTGGAAAAATACTGAAAATAAAATTAAAAACCCTTATGTGCATGCGTTTGGAACTTCCTTCCCAAACTTTAGGTCGTACGATTGTTATGGATACCAAATTGCACCTTTACTTTTTTTAGAAAGCACAAGCTGCTTTTTGGCCTTAAAAATGGAAGATATGACAATTTACTTTTTAATGTAAGAAAAATAATAAGAGTAAGAAGATAGATTGACGTTTGACCAAGCGGAGGATAAAACTCTCATTAATGATTTTGAGAGAACTATTTTTTTTAACTTGTTTAATTGATTATGGGTATTTAGTTATTTAACTATTTATAAAATATTAAAAATTAAGAGAATTAACTTTTTATAAAATATTATTTAAATAAATAAAACATAAATTAAAAACTGTTTCCAATGTTAAAAAATTGTCGAACATGTTAAGAAATATACTTGAAAAACTGCCGTCAAACACTGCCTTTATAAAAAAAAAAATCATCTTCATCTTCATTTTTTAAAATTATTGTTAATATAAAAATGTGTAACATAAGTGGATAATAAAAAATGTTCTACAAAGACCTAAATATGAAAAACATATAGCTTGAAACTATTCTATGTATAAGAGATATACTGTTTATTGTATGTGCTTTTAAGGTTTTTAACTATAGAATATGGAAGGTTTAATTATCACCCCCCTTTCTCAACATCCATACCCATCTCATCAACTTTTACTTTGAAAGTTATATGCATACCTATCCTTAATTATGAGATTATATATATTGTTGTATATGTTCAATATTATATTATTACTAAATCTAATAAACTTGCAACAATAATTAATATTATTGTGCTTAAAAGTTTTAACTTATTTTAATTATATGCACAACGAAATATAGTCTAATGATAAATGCATATGTAATTAATTTGATATATAAAACAAAAAAAAAATTAAATTTAATAACTTTTTGTTACTTATGGATATTATTATTATTATGATCAGTCACTAGTGCAAAATTTCTTTTTTTGGTAATGACTTAGACATGACTTATTGATTATTAGAAATGGCCTAAAGTGAAGGAAAAAAAAAAATTGCAAAGACCTCCCCAAAAAATTAAAGTAATAAAACCCATTTTAGGCAGTTTTTTTTTTTGTTGATGAGATGAGTATCCTATGACTGTATTTGGCCATCATTCTAGTGATTAGACTAAAATCAACCCACCCCACCAATTGATCGGAAGTAAAAATAAATTCATTTATGTGTTCTTCTTCTCTAAGAAAACTAACCTTCTTGTTTTGGGTTCTTGGCGTGTTCCAATTTTGACAATAATGATTTTCAAATATTGATTTTTTTGGACATAATTTTCCATTTCTATCATTATCAAGTATTTCAAATCATAAAATTATTTCTACTT